>JACXGI010003079.1:10517-43460 GCA_016801175.1 Esox masquinongy | reverse complement strand
CATTCTTTATAAAAAGTAAGTTAAGCTAAATAAAAAAAAAAAAGAAAGACTTGACCATCTAAATACAGGGCAAATAAAAGGTTGAACACTGGTTGGTCAACAGTACCAAAATTAAACACTACTGGGGTAAATTCATGAATTTTGTGATCAACCCTTTCACTGCAAATAACTGAAGACATCCCTCAAACCGAGAAACAGTTTCCCTAACTTGCCTGCAAAGGAATTCACAAAAACGTATATTTCTATCAGGTTTAACAAATTAATTCAATTCCCCCGTTTAGTTCTACAATAGTCTCTAAATGCTTATAACCTAAAATGTTTTAGCTATGTAGTTGGTGGGAAATAACATTTCAGTGACAGTATCAACAACCTACCTGTCTTTTCATTGTAGCCACACAAAGTATTTCCTCTGATTTCAGGATGACAATGTCCTCAACAATTGAACTTGAGTTAAGAGGATTGATGGGAAGAGTTAACATAAGATTTTAGTGATAGTGCTTAATATGACAGAACCTTTGCTTTCTTTAAAAAAAAATTAGATACTGAATAGTAAAAGCAGAGTAGAAGTAAAGGCAGATGTTATAAATACTACTTGGACAAAAAAAAACAACCTAAAGTATTGCCAAAAACATTTGAGGGAAACTTGTTTTGCACTTCTAGATTTGCCAGCATATACATTGCATTGCTGCTAGAAAATGTCCTGGACCAAGGATGAGTTTTGGAGTAGAAAGACTACTGAAAAGACCTGAGTAAAATTATTAGTAACAAAATAAAGTAAAACGTTTCTAAATTCATGCTACAAACCATAGGTGTTAGATTAATTTTTCCATCTTTAAATTCATATTTACCCGCTGATTCTTAAAAGACGTAACTTACATTTTTCAGCCGAGTTGAACTGCGACACCTCATTAAAACCCAAAACAAAAACTTTTTAATCACTCCAATGCTTGTAAATTATGTATACAAACACTGTATAGAATCAAAATATGTTGATCAGTCCTTGCATCCATAGCTCTCTAGCAGCTTTTCACCAAAATGGTGGGATGAGTACTTTGTTTCATTTATGGAATCTAGCCTTAAAAATTGCTCAAGAGTATTTTGTTAATATTCAAAAGAAAACAGGGTAACCCAGTGGCCCGTGTTACTGCATTGGATTCCAACTGACTCCTATTGTCTCTGTTCAAAGAGGCACCCCTGTAAATGCCTGACATAGCTTTGAATTTCGCTAATTAACACATTTTGCAGTTATCTGGATACTATAAACCATTTAACAGGCATTAAATGGAACGAGAAAACAGATGAAGAGTAAAAACTAAGTTCATTCAGTCCATCAATTACTTTTACTCACTTATCCACTCCTACAATGTCTTTCACTCACTAACCAAGGATGAAAGAATACAAAAACAAGTACTTGGAAAAGCTATACAATAACTAACAAAATTACTAATTATGATATTGCAAGAGTCAATTGATTCTAGATCTAACTGTACATGCATCTTTCACCTACTGCTCTAATAACGTCTTACTGAATGAACTTGGTTATAGCCATCATTAAAACTGAGAAATGGGAATATAAACTCTAAGAGCATAAAAGCATGAATAAAGCTAGCCATTATTGTAACAGATACATCACTAAACAAATGTCCTTTCACTAGTAATAATCAAAGGGAATATGACTTGCCATTTCAAGACAAAAGCATCCATTCACACAAAAACCTACAATCAAAGCACACTTCAAAATAAAACCGAGTCATTTCAATAGAATTTGAGCTGAAGTAAAATTATCCACAAGCTACAAATTAACATTAGCCTTCGATTGGATTTGTATTTGCGCAAGTAATGTCTAGACTCTAGATCCTGAGCACATTGACATTCTTATGCACTCATATGCATACAATTGAGATCACATTAATTTGAATTCTCTAATAATTCACTAACAATAATTTGATTTCACACTGCCACTTCTTTTGATAAAATAACTTAATTCTCGGGTTTTTTTTTAAACGCTCTTCTTTGTGGGGGCAGGAAAGGACTTCCACATTACCCAAGTCTCTGATTCCACTGGCAGAGGAACCAGGGCTCCTGCTTCCAGTGAAAGGGCCGAGTGGCACTGAGGGAACAACACAACCTCGCCTCCCAGAAACTCCTGCCTTACAGCACGGAAAGTCAATGCCTGGGACAGTGACTTCACTTCAGACAACACGAACATTCCAAAATTGTATAATTCGTCCTACTGAACAGGTGGAAACCTGTTTACATCATTACAGCCTACACATCCAGTTAGTGATCAATACATATGTACAGATGGCCTATTAAGGAACTTAATCAGTACATTTCAATCTTTTGACATCTACTAGTGTTAGCTCTGTGTTTCAAGAAATAACATCCTTGCACTTTTTATACTACAGTCAGCTGTTCAGGATTTTGGGTGCGTTCAGAAGATAATTATTTTTCACAATTTGCCCTGCAGAGCTCCAGAGACCTACACGTGTGGGAAGTGGAACATTGTAAATAAAGCACTGAAGATTTTCTCCAATATCACAGAGCGGACTTAGCACAACTCTCTGCTGCCGCATGTATTTGACATGACTGCTCGATCGGAGCTACTGTGGCTAATTTAAGTGTTTCTTAGAGTTCTCCCCTTAACCTCGTGACGAAATCTAGAGCAACTCCCTTCAGGAGTGAGCAGGTTACCTTTACCTTGCAGCAAATGGAGGGTCCTCAGTACATCCCAAGCGAGGGACTTCCGGTGTCCACAATCCAGCGCGTCCAGAATCACTCACCTTTGTGAGGGGCCACGAGAGACTGAAGATCCTGGAGCTATCTGGTGTTGTGAACAGAGCCACAGTTGAGTTGCATTAAGGAAAGTGGCTAACGTGGAAATCAATTTGGTAAACGGTCACCGCGGCCCCCCCCGCCCCAGGAAAACCCAAGAGCTGTTGTTAGCGAAATGCGTCCTCCAGGTTCACCTCATTCACCTACCTGGTCAATACTCTCACGCTGGTTGGATGACTAAAGTTAACCACTTCAAAGTGGGAGTCGATTTCGGGGTGTTAAATTGTATGGTCCAGATACAGAGTTAATATACGAGGTATGAGGTTAGCGTTGGTATATGTTAACTTCTCCCACGTTGCCCAGAAATCGTGATTAGAACACTTCCGGGATTTTGAAGACTCGCTTATTCTTTCTGAGAGTCTTCTAACCATAACATTGGTAAACATGTGAATTTGTGGACTGTCACAGCAATTTGGCTAACTTATACAGTATTTGAAATGTACTAGCAAACCTCGGTTGAGCTACCGAGGGGCATATTGACTGTTCTACTAATGATTAAGATAGAGACTGTAGACCAGGATGTTTAGGAAGATTTTTAAAAAACATTATATACAAATATAAATTAACTCTCCGCACTCTGGGTCAACATACATTTTAAAATAATGGCAAGTCTTTCAAAAGCCAAACCATGAGAGCATAATCTTCCGTAACGGAAATAACAATTGGAAAGAGAACATTTAGACGACTGGATCATCTTGAAACCTGCTAATGAACATGTTGTTCCCCTCTTCTAAAATAAAGTTTCAACCCTGGTTCTGAACACAGAAGCCTTTTTGATTGCACCACAATGCTCATGTATGCATGTTTACGTGTAAGACCCATGAACACAGTATGAATCAAAGTTGTCTGTAGAAGTGCAAACCAGAGTCAGCCTTGTATTGTGCAACAGAAGGCTCTGGTCCAACCTATTTATACCCATGAAGCACCAACCGTTAGGTCTTGATATGAAGTAGTCCAGGTCTTTGAATATTAAGTGAAGATGTGATTCCTCTTCTGCATCACTGTGATCAACTACAACATGTGCAAAGGGTGGATTGATTGTCGATTTAATGTGGATAAACTCAACATGCAACATATTATACTCAAGTTCTTGTTTAATCTATGGGCACCTGACTGTCCCAGAAATTCATTAAATAAAAGTGAGGGTGCAGAATAAGAAGGAGGGAGGGCCACCCATCCCTTATATTTTTTGCATTGATTTTGTTTCTTCATGCAATTCTATGTGCTTTCATAACAGGGAGAATGTTTAATTGACAGAACACCACTTTTGTTTTTAGGTTTGCAACAATACATCAAATTAAGCATGTTCCACACTAGATAACTAAGCTACCCTATTCCCTTAAAAATCACAATGACTGATTTACAGGTTCAAACCCTGACAACTATGACTACCTAATGCATCATATTTTAAAGAGGAATAACAGTTACATGATTACCCTATTCACACAGCAAAGTGCCTCTCAAAAGGTGACCTCACATTGTTTGAAAGTGATTCCACATATCACCACCAAGGAAGTGGACACTCTGCTCTTTCAGTTAAGACGGGCTTGAAACAGGATGTCTCTTCGGTTGAATTACACTCATAAAGCAGACAGTCCTTCAGCACCAGCCCTAGCCACTTCCACAGAATGTGCCCCGCAGCCCTCGATTTAGCTTGAGATAAATGAATAACTTCACTCACTTGCAGGTTTGACATCACCCACAATATCAACTGTAGTCAAATATAATCGACATGCCTGTATGGGCGTCAGACTTGATCCTCATTGGTCAGACTCCTGAAGTGTGTAGCGAGTCACTGAGGCATGAATCGTTTTAGGGAGCCCAGGGTTTCTGGTGACAGCCCTGCATGCAAGCACATGCAAATGTAAAGTTGTAAAACCCATCATTCAAAGGCTGATGGTGTAGTGTTTAGGAGTTGTCTACTTTGTATCCAAGGCTTGTGTCATCAATTTTGTTTGAAAAGGGAGACTTTCCACATGGATGGACGTGTTTAAACAGATGAGGAAGAAAGCCAACCCTAACTGTTCCTGTACGTCGTTCCGGGTAACAGCGTTCGCTTAATGACTAAAACGTATATTTATATTTAAGTGCAGGAAGCCTAAACTGTCTTTTGAGTTAAATATATCTTTAATCCAGGAGCAGGTGTGACATCTTATTTGGGCCAGACTACCCAATTGGTATGTGATCCCATGTCAGCAAGGCAAAAAAGAGGATATGTCGACAGCAACTGAACAATGACACTGATACAGCGACCTTTCCCTCTACCTGTTGAGCAGCGTTTCCTTACATGACATTAGAGCGAGAGAGGTACAGTAGTAGTTGTAGCTGGATGGCTAGCTCAAACATTGGTACTAATTCCAGAATTTCCTGAACATTAAGGGGCATCTTACAAGCCTGTTAGCCAGCTAACTGACTAATCGATTTTCCTCATTCATCACATTAACATATGACCCACCTTCAAACAGGTTAGCCATTCCCAATTGGAAAGCCATGTTAAATAATAGTTTTAAGTGAAAATGTAGTCATGGGCAAGGGGATATATTCACTAGGAATATCAGAAAGAACCAAAACGAATTAATCAGACAGTAACTCGCGTTCATTGCAAAACATTTTGCAAGGAAATAAAATGAACAACAGGAGGACTGCTATTGGTTTAACCCAGCGTCCCCAATTCATGAAATGAGACCAAAGGAGGTGCAATTTTGTTTTGCCATAGAAGTCATACAAGTCATTCACTTAATCAACTTATTAGCCCTTTAATTCAAACCAGGTGTGTGTGCATAAGGGAAAATTTTCTACTTCACACCCCTGTTGACCAGAATTAGGAAACATTTTTACCCAACAGGATGAAGCTTTTTAATTCAATAGGTTGAACTGGTAGGTGAAAGAATACAACCTGTTCACACTCGTGAACATTAAAACTGGCATGCGTGAACATTGAAATAACCAAAAAAAACGTCATAAAATCAAATACTTTGGTTTTGAATTTGATCACACTGTGCATACATATATTGGTAAAGAAACCGCAAATGTTTTATTGATTTGTTTTCTTCCTAACTCCATATATCAATGCTATTATTAATAAGCTTAATGAATTAACCCTCAATAATTGAGGCACTGAATCCAAATATCCTGGATAGAAGCTCATAGCTTAACGTTTCAGGCTGCTATAGTGATTAAAAGGTGCTGACAGCGGGCTTAACGTCTAATAAGACATACCCATGGTCGCCGTTCTTATAGCCCAAGTGTAATTAGTTACAATAACATTTCTCACCACTTAAATTGAATCGACACCTAAAACGCATCAGATATGAAACAGCAATGCTAATGTGACAGCACAGGAAAATAGACATTTCCTAGAATCTTTTTTATCCAGCGGCATTGAGTCACAGCAATCAGCCTTTCATAAGGTCAAAACCATTCATCTTGAGGAAGCAGAAGGTACAAAATGCATACTATATGACAGGGGTATTCAACTCTTAACCTATGAGGTCTGGAACCTGCTGGTTTTCTGTTCTACCTCATCATTAATTGCATCCACCTCGTGTCCCAAGTCTAAATAAGTCCCTGATTAGAGGGTTGATATGAAAAAACTGAGTGGAACTGGCTTCAAGGTCCACAGTTGAGTTTGACAGCTATATGACAATTGATGATTCCAGTCGAAAATTCAAAAAAGGAAAATAAATCCTTCAGGATGTTGTCATGATTTGGATTGTATTTCTTATAAAATGTTAACAGTAACCAATCCTATAATATTATTGTGGGGCTTTTATCTAATAATGTTTTTATCCCCGGATAGGAGAAATAGAAAAATATATAGAGAAACGTATTTATTTTTAGTAGACTAGTTAAGAAGTGTGAAAATTATCCAAGGGATTATGACAATGATGGACTCAAGAGGTGAGAATCGCAGTCATAGAACATTCTGGCGCAGTCGTTCTAGAAATAATATTGAACTTTGTGCAATTCATACAACAGCAAAATTTGAGCTCCAGAGCCAACTCGTTATGCATTCAGGATAGTCAAAAGGTTAGGGCACTAAGTCCCCACATGTCTCAGAATGACACTGTTCTAATGTTATATGCCAATGTCAGTGATCTGTTGTTTTTCTTCTTAAAGTAGTCCCAGTTTTCGGCTTGAAAATTGACTCACAAATAAACCAGGAAAACACAGAAAAACAAATCTCAGAGGGCGAAACACTGGGTGGGACCAGCGATGGTTAGCTAAGCAGTAGGAAACTCCATATTCCAAACTCGTATTAATTTATTTTATTTTAATACAACAAAAAATAAAAACATTCTCACCTGTATCAATATGACCCACAATCCTATTTAAAGTGATACTTCCAAGCCATTGTATAATATCAGTCTGTAGTTCAGAAAGCAGAGCTCACAAGGAAATAACGTATCCCTGAATATTTCGTACAATTTTGTACCACATTCATTTCGTATCATGCCATGTCCTACAAATTCATAACTATATCAAGTAATCTGTGTAATACTTTAATTTAAATTCTAACAATTCTGAAGGCAAATAATTTTTAAGTGCATAAGATCCCCGGACTGCATCTTTAATATCACACCACCTTTTCATAACACCGGACTTGAGGAAACAGCAGGTAAGAAAAGTTTCCCTGGTGAAAAGACGAGGACTGACAAGCGAAGTTGCCTTTCATTCATTTGTGAGTATTGTGACAGAGTAAAGACATCATGTCTACAAACTGGCCTCTAGCATGCAGTAAACTATTTGCTTTTCTCCTTTACACACGCATGACAAGAATCACTATTGTTCTGAGGTGCGGTCAACTGTAGTGAGGAAATACTAGCTAATATAAGCTTCTTTGTAGCAATTGTGTTTCAAAGAAAGGTGTATGCGCATCTATACCAACACAATTTAATCCTGAAATTTTAATCAAATCTAAAAGATTTATATATATAAATAAATACAACAAACACGGACAACTTTGACAGAGTCCTGTGAGGACAAGCTCAGTTTGACGAGGAAAGATATTGTGAGGTGCCATGATCACAGAGAACAAAACGACCAGAAAAAGAGCAGGGCATCTCACGAGGAACCCTGAGGGCGTTACCTGCACGTGGGCGGAGCCAGCTCCCTCCATCTGCATGCTGTCCACTTCTCCGTTGTTCAGTCCTCCAGGTTTAGTCAGCTCCTTCACTTTATCTCCCCACTCTGAATGATAGAAAAGCATACAAAAATATAAAAACACACACAACATATATTTACACAGTTCAGGAAAACCCCTGGGCCCGTATTGAACAAGCTAGTAAGGGTAACCAAGGCCACGCAGCTTAAATCACTAATTGGTATTTGGACCAATCAGATAAGCTCTGACAAACTGATGTGAAAAAATCTACTGTGATTTGTCAAAACATACAGTTAAAAGAAAACAAGATCAGAACAGGGCTTTGAGTAATCTGGAATCTGTTTCTCATCTAAAACAGCAGAACAGGGGATCTGTGACCTGATCCTAGATCAGCAACTACAGTCTTGTTGCAGGCAATGAAAGGGGCTCCACCAGGCGGCTTTGTGTTTACCTGGACAGAGTGTGTCCGCATCCAGCATGCCTCCCTCCCTGTAGCCCTCCAGCTCCTCCACCTTCACCTTGCTCCAGGGGATGTAGGTGACACCGCGCTCCACGTCCCAGAACTTCTTATGGGTCACCTTTATTCCCTTGTTCAACGCCCACGCTATCTACACACGGATGCACAATCATCAGGTAACAGGAACAGCAACACAAGGCAACGCACCCTTTAACACCCACACAATCTACAGAGAGTATCCATTCTTGAATCAATCTCGTCTTCTTAAGGGTTTTTTAATCAACGTTGGTGTTTCAGAAGTTACTTTAATTTGAAACCGTCTTTATTTTGGCTAAAATAAACCATATTCAAAGTGTTTTCTCTGATAACCATTTTGTTGGGGAGGGGGTACATGCGTTATGAACGGCGGTCCCTGTGTCATGAACAGGCAAGTACAAAAAAAAAGTTGATACCTCTGGATTCCACCGAAGAACTACAAAGATGTTATATGCATGTTTAAATCACACAAATGTATCACACAACATTAGCAATTACATTAAGAAGGTGTTTTTGTACCTTGATGGCCTTCTGGTTGACCTTAAAGGATCCTCTGCTGAGTTTGTGTAGAGCCCTGTAAGCATCCTGTCTGTGGACCATCACTATGTAGGCACATCCCCGAGGAGGGATCATCTGGAGAGACACAAACATCAGTGTTGGCATCACCTCCAGAACGCCAGCGCAAAATACAGTTTGTCTACACAATGGCCTACTGCTTAGTTTTCACCCTAGTCTCCGTATAGAGATAAGCCCTTCACCCACGTGGTACCGGGCATATCCTACTAGAAATAGGGTACCCCCTGACACTCACATTGATGGAGTCTATCTGTCCAAACTCCTCCAGTAGAGACATGACATCCTGCTGATTGGTTTTCTTGTCCAGCTGTCCCACCCAAAGGGTGGTGGTGCAAACTAGAGAGAGAAGAGGATGTCTTACAGCATGAAAGACACTGGAGAAAAACCAAAGGACAATGTCATGCACTAGGGGTATTAACCCACAAGTTTATAACACGTACATGTTATGAACGCTTATCGTTCTTTGACAAAGGTAATTGCCACCAGATCACAACATTTATCAAGCATCAGTGTTTTCTTTTTGTAAGTGACTCCATGTGGACCCATTTACAGATAATCAACGCCTGGGGACCTGGTGCAAATCACTTAAAATTCATGTCCAATAATATTACCAGTGCCATGTTTGTTATTTTTGTAGCAGATCTGTTTGGTTAAGTGCTCCTATTAGGCCTGCATACCCCTTAAGAACACTTCTTCCTTTCCTCAAATGAGACCAAAAATGTGATGTGTAACACCTCTTCAAATGTATGTTGGTCACGTCCATGTAAGATTTTATGCCAACCATATTTCCCATTATTAAGTGCTGGAATTCCAAGTGCCACTATTTAACGGCAGGAGATAATTACGTTTTTCATACATTTTCAGGGCTAATAAGTACTTTTAAGGACTCTTAAATGTTAAAGTAAGACAATAATTGTTTTAATTAATGCATAGAATACGATTTTAGCTGACCGTTTAAATTGTCTGCAAACACATCACGACCAACACAGTAGCTACATAGTTTAATGCACTGGAATGGCACGCTACATGTCAAGCAAAGATAATTTCCCACATACTTGGTTTAACTTTACTGTTAAAGAAAAGAAATTGTTATACTGATCATTCATTTGGAAATAGCCCTTTTATTTCAGGTAGACGTAATGGGCACACGTCACAGAAAGCACCACTCCTGAACAGAAGTCTGAATAAAAATAATTTTCTTAACGGTCAATATAAGCTTATAGCCACAAAACCTAGCATAGTATTATAGTTTCCAGTGTATATTATTGTCAATACTAAGTCAAACAAGGAATTACTCACTTTTTTTTTTTTTACTGTAGACAACAAGGGTGAGCCCATTTGTTTACTTGGTATTAAAAAAGACGGTATAGGTGTTTTTTTATTTATTTAATTCAATCAACATACCGTACACAGTTATTAATTACAGCATCACGGCTGCGTTCATTTTAACGACAATATCATGTGAACCAGGGCAAGAAGAATTTTTTTGCGACTTGAGAAACAAAACAGAGCGCACCACCCTTGTGGTCAGAGTCAGCCAATGAATCCAGCACGCTCTACGCAGACCGGCAGCACGAGAAACATTTGTTCGCCCTGCATCGCGAAACATTGCAACTCAAAGTGTGTACACTTAAGTAGACGATAGTGCCATTCACTGGAGAAACGATCGTTCAAGGAGCCACAAGTTTGTGTGTTTGACGACATTAGTTAGCTAGCTATCTAGCTCACTAGTTAAAACATGCACATGCTCACCTCATTTGTATGTACAGATATAGCAGCCAGAATTGTGTCCACAGTTAAAATGAAATAAGTTTTAGAAACAGAATGAATCAATTTCAAGGATGATCAATGGAAACAGAATGCACCGTAGCTCAATTTCCAGTGGCAGAGCAAAGTCTGAATACTCATTTCTGTCATATCTTTTTGTAATAAAAATTAGCTTTTTCATCATGGGGTATAGTGTACATTGATGAGTGGGAAAAAATGAACTCAAGTAAAAGGCAGAATATTTCCTGAATGTTCTGTATCTTATTAAAACACTACATTATGACACAAAAGTTATACTGTGCACATATATCAGAAAATACATACCACTGAGAGTTTGGCTCTTGATGCTAGGCAGACCT
This sequence comes from Esox masquinongy, assembly GCA_016801175.1. Lineage (NCBI taxonomy): Eukaryota > Metazoa > Chordata > Actinopteri > Esociformes > Esocidae > Esox > Esox masquinongy. Next base: position 32,326 of record JACXGI010003079.1, on the reverse strand, counting down.
TTCTGTCTGCGCTCTTTGTCCGTTTCCCTCTCTTTTCTCTCTTGTGACCGGGAGCGTGGGGAGTTCCATCTGCTTTCCCTGGAGCGGGACCCGGAACGTCGGGAGGAGTTTCGAGGCCTGCGGGAACGAGAGCCAGACCGGGACCTCCTTTTCCTGGGAGAACTAGAGAGATGGGAATCGACTCTGATGACAGCAGCTAATTGTGAAAAAATTGCATAGTAGCAACAACTGTGGTAAGAGTTACATTACAGAGGATCCGGTCGCGCTAAATGTTCAGCGACCGAAAAATAAAACTTAAACCCCAATGAACCGTGGACACATTGTGTCTTACCGAGAGCCCGACCTGGACCGTGACCTTCTGGCATGACCACTGCCACGCTGCCGTCCCTCCCTCCGCCCAGACAGATCTTCTCTGTCCCTGGAGTTTTCCCGGTTCTGAGTGTAACCCTCATTTAGGCCGGAATATCCCACGCTGGCAGTTTGCGGTGCCCCTGCGAGGGCAGGCATAATGTGGCCCTGGAAGTGATGCTCCACGGCAGTCGGCACCGTGCCAGGAAACTGGCCATATGGGTTTCCTTGAACGACAGAACTCATCTCCTCTTTCTTCAGCTCTTCGGGCTCGTCATCATAATCAAAGCGATCCAGGAGTTTCTGAAGACAGATTATCACAAAATACCATGATTTAGCTTTGGCGCATTAAGAACAACTACAACCTCGAAACAACCTCAAACTTCCACCATACTGGATGCAAGCCTGTGCAACAAGGTGTCTGCATGTTCACCTGAACCTGTGGAAGCAGCACACTTACCACAATGAGCCTCAATGACCTGTTCTTGGCATACAGTAAGACATTACCTTGGCCAGTAAGTTATTCTGCTCCGAAGGCTGTGTGGCGGGGGCGTCAAACACCGGAAGATGCGTGTTGAGCTGGCCTTGGTTCACCTGTGGGTGGGTCGCCATGGCGTTGGAAGCAGCAGGAGGCGTCTGCTGACCCGTCTGGAAGTTCTGAAGCAACTTCTGGAGCTGGACACGGGAAGTAGTAAGTTAAACTGTTTAGATGAAGGTGTTCCCAGAGCATTGTCATGATTTTACAAAAACAATGTCAGCACACACATTCATATACACTATGTGACCTGCTTTTAAGGTACATCATCTAGAACCAGGTTGTCGTTTCTGAGGTACTGGAATTAAGTCACCAACTATTGCTGTTTTAACATTCAGTTAAAGAGTAACTGTTAGTGACTCACTTCATGTACGAACATTGCTTCGGAGAAGTATTCAGTGCCCTTCACATTCCCCAAATGGTTTTGGGTTACAGACTCAATGTATAATTCATTACATTGTGTTTTTTGCCATCAAAGTACCCCAAAATGACTAAACTAAAACATTTTAGAAATCGGTGCCAGTTTATTTGAAAAAAAAAATAATAATAAAAAAAAAAATCTTAATGTAAATAAGTATTCAGACCCTTTGCCATGATACTGGAAATAGAGCTCAGATATATCCTGTCCTTTTATCATCCCCGACTGACCATGTCTGTATTACTTAACTGGAGTCCATCTTCGGCAAATTCAATTGATTGGACATGATTCAAAAAGACAAGTGTTTATATTAGGTCCCACACATTACAGTGCAAATCTGAGCAAAAAACAAGCCATGAAGTACAAGGAACTCCGTTGAACTCCAGGAATAAATTTAAGGCATAGATCTGTGAAAGTTATAAAAATAAAAAAACTAAAGCACTGAAAGTTCACAGGAGCACAGTAGACTTCATTATTGTAAAATGGAAGATATTTGGAACCACCAAAGAAATTTGGAGATATTTGGACGCCTTCCTTGAGCTGCCGCCCAGCCAAATTTAATAACTAGGAAAGGCCTTGGTCAGGCTGGTGATGAAGAACCCAATCTGCTACTCTGACAGAGATTTAGAATTTCTCAGCAGAGATGGGAGAACCTGCCAGAAGGACAGCCATCTCTGCAGCACTCCGTCAATCAGACCTTAAAGAAGAGTGGCTAAACGGAAGCCACACCTGAGTAAAAGGCATATGAAACAATGCCTGAAAGAGTCTGAGACCATGAGGAAAACATCTGGTCAAATGCAAGGTACCTCAAAATCTGGCTAATACCATCCCTACGGTGAAGCAAGGAGGCAGGAGCATCATGCTATGGGAATATCTGTCAACAGCAGGGACTAGTAGACTGGGAAAGAAGAACGGAGTAAAAATACTGACAGGTCAGAAAACCTGATTCAGAACACACAGGACTTCAGATTCCATATGGAAAATACTATAAAAAACTGAGCAACATGCAGGGGCCAGACAAACCACAAGGAGTTACTAGAGCGCAAAAACTCAAAAACTGTCCTAGTTGGACAATGCAAGGCCAACTGTGGACCCCAATCGGGAACTCTCGATCACAACCAGCAGTAAAATCCTGAGACTGAATCCAAGATATTGTGCACTCTGCACTACAATCTACTTTCCGACACTTATTTTTGCAATAACCAACATTTTTAAGTCAAAGTAAAGGTTTTAGCCAGATGGAATATTCAACTACTGGACTTACCTGGCAAGGGATGTAAGTCCTTTGTACTACTGGACTGTCACTGCCTTACAAAATTGATATGGATGTTTTCAGTTGTCTACAGGTATGTGTCATAGCTGCTATTCCTGCATTTAATTTACACATGCTGACTTGCACCTTAAACTAGCCCTCATTGCACATTTAGAATTGCCCCTGTACTTGCATTTTCAGATGTTACATTTGTCTACCTTGGAAACCTCATTGTTGCAATCCCTGCATTTCAGTTGCACATGCTACGCTACTCCTTCAATTTGCCTCGATTGCACATTCAGAATGCCATTGACAATTGCCACTTGTACCTGCACAACTATTTATCCCACTTGTACATACATTATGCTTAACACTTGTACATTTTCGGCCCTCCTCTATTTGCCTCCATTGCACAATTAGAATTGCCATATGTAATTATTGCATTTGCATTAATTGCACATCCATACATTCCACTTGTACATGTATATACTTGTAAATATTCTGCCCTCGTCTATTTGCACTTCTGGTTAGACACAAACGGCATTTCATTGTACTCTACTTGTGCAATGACAATAAAGTGGAATCTAATCTAAACACTAGTCCCTTGGTCGGGTTTTGAAGAACACATGTCCAATTATGATACAGAGAATGAATACATAGAGCTATAAATGACAGTGAAGACCGAGCACACAAACAGCACAACACCAACACAACCAAACAAAGACAAAATCTAAAAAGCATGCACACCAAACAGATCAAATGGAAAGCAGCTTTTACAAGTCTTGAATAATGACAAAGGTGCATAAATATGGAGGCTCCGCACATACCACAAATTGCTCACATTCACTAATGCTGTGTTTCCAAACACTGGTGTTTTACCCTGAAGTCCAGATTTTCTTCTGTTTCCACTGACACGGGCCAGGGCCAGTCGGCCACTAGGCCATGGCCGAGTAGCCCGGCTCTCACTTGGTGCCAAGTCCCGGACTTTAGGACTTACGGCGGGGCTTGCGGATTGACGCATTACGTGGTGTGAAAACGTGGCATGTTGTTCTATTTGAATGGCGATGTGTAGCTTATCATTTGCTTAGTCTTTAGGCTTCTCGTAATGGTTTTCATCCGATCTAACAAACAGATCCCTGATAAAATAAAGAAAACAAAGCAACGGTACAGGGCAGCAAAGACTCACAACGGAAAAAGTTGGAACGACCGAAGATGGTACGATGCCATTGACTCAATAGAAAAACAGAGCGCTGAGACTGAGACGTAGCCTGCAACGCAAAATGACCTAAAAATTCTCCGAAATCCTTCTATTAAACGTAGATAGTTTTGACAAAATACTTATTCAACTAAATAAGGAATACATTGGCTTACAGTTGCAGTGTTACGAGCGTAGGTGGAGAAGGAGCCGGTCACAAGAGTTTGAGGAAGAAATTAGTTGTATTACTCAAGTTCAAACGCTGTATTGTAAACAAAATGAGCACGGCGTTATTGTTTATTTTACTACCAGAAAAATGTTATTATTTGTAACCGGACAACTAAATCGCGTTGATAGTTTACTCATCCCTCGTCATGTTGGCTCCAGACTATTTTTGGAAACAAAATAGTCTGGAGCCAAGATTAGCATAAATCACCGGTGTGACCCTGGTGCCGGGGTAAAGCACCAGTGGAACAGTGGCATAAGTATGTTTTAAGACACTGTCTTTGTTACGTGTGTGATAAACTCACAATCAGCTAAATATAAGGGACATTAATTCTAGATGCAAGAAAGTAGCAACTTAAGTAAAATAGTTGGCACATTGAACCATGTCAAGAGACATAGGGTTAAAAACTGGGTAGTGCTCAAAACATAACCACACGTCAGATTTTCTCCATCTTTATGCACCTTTGCCATCAGTGAAAAGATCTATCAGCGAAGAGCTCAGTTTGCCGCTAGATTACCGTAATTTCCCATTTATAAGCCGCGGCTTATACACTGATTTTGTAAACATTTTCAAGTCTTTCTGCGAAAGATAATCCATAGCGTGTAAGATAGGAGTGCTACAGAGGTGATTCTGCGATGTATCAGCTTATAGTGTCACAGAGACAATCCTGCACGGTAGCAGTGTGACAGAGCGGCTCACCTCGTGTCCCTGTCCCGACTGAAACAGCTGTGCCACGGCAGCCAGGGCCTCTGGGTTCTGGAGCTGTGGGGGTAGTTGGGGCAGGGCAGCGGCTATCGAGGCACTGGTGGCGAGCGGTTGAGTGGCAGCCTGGGGCTGGGCTTGATGCTGGGCTGCAGCCTCGGGCTGAGCTTGATGCTGGGCTGCCACCTGCCGATCTGCCTGAGGGGAGGGAACTGGGCCGAACGAGCCAGTGGCCATGTCCAATAGGGGCTGGACGACGTTCATCTCAAACACGGAGTTCTTCTGCCACAGGTTGAGAACACGAATGATCTTACTCTGCGGGATGGACAGACACAGCGAGCATAAGAACCCTTAGGAGAAAAATTAATATTTAATGTAGTTCTGAATTGAGTTCATCACTAATAGGGACTGCGGCTATATGATGTGTAGCCCTGTAAACAAAAGAAGCATCCCTGGCTCAGCGTAGCAATGCACGAAACAGCGACACCCACGGCCTACCTTATCATCGTGAGGACAGAGGTAGAGGTTCTGGAAGGTCGGGGTGAAGTTCTTCTGGAATCTGGGTCCATACACGTCCTTGTCCACACCAAACTGGTGGCGGGACTGCCGCACTATCGAGTCCATGACATACAGCCCAGGGACCTTCAGCTCCGGCTTACACTGCAGGGACAAGTCACAGATTTAATCACCGTGGGCTTAGAAAAACTCAGTAGCGTACACAACTGAATGTAAAAGAGAAACAACATTTGCTCTCGTTATGGGTTTCTACAGCCCAGGCTCTCACTGAGATTGTGGCAAAGCAAAAGCAGAGGTAGATCATGTTTTCGTCAGTTATTTTACTGTCACGTACCTTTTTTATGAACTTTTCAACAATCTGGACGACATGCTTGTACAGCTGAGAGGATGACAGAACTAGATTACGTGTCTGTTTGGATTGTCACATTTTAGCATTAAAAAAAAACAATACCTCCACTGCACTTCAACTCTGGCCTAGCAGGACCAAAACACTTGTTTTTGTTATGACACTGTGCAGACTTACCTTGATAGCCTTGATCGCTGACTTAGTGACTGACATCATCTTTGCTCGTGATATTGGAGGCTTCATGTCAATCATGGAGAACAACTGGAGGGATAAGGGAGACAATAAGTGCCATAGCTAGACAACTTCTGTAGAAAGCAAGACTTATGACATGCTTGTCGGGAAAGGGAAAAAAAGTTGCCCAAAGAGGACGTTTAATTATTAGGCCATATATACAGAGCCAGCTTTTCACGGAACCTTAAGGGAGGCAAAGTATCACCTTGTGTAAAGATCCAGACGCTTCTGCACCTGCGCAAAATCAAGTTTTGTGCTTGAATTTATTACTTACACCCCCCCCCCTTCACACACACAACTTAAGTACCGGCCGCTAAATTTCCCCCTAACGTCACGCTTCTAAAATGATTGTGCTAAGGCAAGGTACTATACTATATCAATTATATTAGCCTAACGTTTAGGAGGGTTAGCATTATTCAGTTCACATTAGAAGGCGTAAGATGCTGAACGTACGGCTACATTTTAACACTGCGGGATGGCACGGACCGCAAGGATAGACAATTAACGCACGGCCAACGCGATCCGCACGTGCGCAACCGCTTCTGAATATTTTAGCAAAATGTAGTTATTCTCTGAAAGTGAGAGAAAAGACTTGCTCCGCAGCATCGCGAGGCGGGGCTGTGGGACAGGCATTGGTAACTCAAAAGCAATTTTTAACAAGCACTGTATGTGGATTATTTTAAAGAAAAACTAGCACCCATGATCCAAATTTGGTACGTTATAAACCGCAGCCTGGCTACATTACGGTACAATAGACGGACATAATTTGTTTAATGCATCTTACGGAAATGGAAAACGCATACAAAACAGCGTAGCATATGACCTAATGGTAACAATGTAGAACCTGAAAGTGTAGTAACAGAATGGCTGTTGATTCAAATCCCGAAACAAAAAATGTGAAACAGGTTATTGTGCCCTTGAGCAATTCTCTTAAGGACAACTTACATCGAAGTATCTGAACCGCAACCGAAACGCTGCCAGTTCAAATCCTGAGTGGACAATGTGGAGAAAGAACTTAAGTTGTACTTGATCAAGACAGTAAATTGCCCCTATAAGCCGCTCGGAGTAAGTATAGTTTGAAACTTTGAATGTTCAACTAATGAGTATTTTGCTATTATATCTGCAACTTGAAAGCCACCTAGCTACAATAACAAGCCACACTATTGGCTTATTTACCAACAACAGGCCAATCCGACCAAACCAAAACAGAACTGATAACTAGCCGTACAATACTCAGTTTGTACATCATAATGTGGGACCAACGGTGCAAGAATACTGAGTTGAGCAAGAAATTGATGCTCCATTTTAGGTCAAGAAGAGGAGCAAAGTTCGCCACATACAGTATCTGTCAGGCTAACGTTAGCTTAGTATCAGGCTAGCTAGCTTTGAGTTGTTGGTTGGAAAGGTCGAAACGTGGGTAGCTTAGCTAACTTTTGGTTTGTTATTTAAAAAAAATACTACTTGTTTATTCTGGTACGCAATACGATCTTAGTAACACAGTTAATTTCGTAAATTAAGACAGACCATATTTGGCCGAACTAACTTGGTAGCCCAACCGACATTTTAGTTAGCTAGGTAACCAAAACTGACAACTACATACGAATAAATATTAATTAGATTCAGGTTTTACCTCCAAGTTGAAAGCGTTTACGGCATCCATGCTAAGTATTTGGTGTGCCGAAGAATTATATTTTTACGTTCATAATACGTAGCTAACTAGTTTGAAGAGCTTGTGTTTTCGTAGCGTAGCAAACATTAGCTACCTCGCGTTTCTCTATCCGGCGTATCCGCTGTCTTAAAATGGGGTGTGGCCAAGCTACGAGTTTCCGAGGGAAAACAAGATGGGACGTGGTATGGTGGTAACGCGAGACTAACTGGAAAATGATAGGGCATGGTAGGACAGACGGGATCGCTGTACGTTTTTACTGCATATATTTCCTTGCCAAGCCATACAGACAGGTCAAGACAGTATACGTGCATGTAAAAACTATAAATACAAATAAACACTATACACAAAACGGAGAGATTTGATGATTCAACAGGTACACTTATCACACTCAGGCATCATGGGGTGTTTCTCAAGGAAGTACACTGTGTGCACAATTATTAGGCATATTGTATTTCTCAAGATTTATTTTATTGTTGAACAATCCCAATGCTCTATCTATGTCAATCCAAAATATCATTGAACCTCAAACCTTAATGTTTTGAAAAGTAAGTTTTGATCTTTCTTAGGGGAATATATAAGTGTGCACAATTATTAGGCAACAATTGGTGTGGACAATTATCAGGCAACAAATAAGTAACACAAAATGACAATTAATAAAAATTTGTGTCATTTCAAAAATATTCAGTGACCAATAGAGCCACCCTTTTCAATAACTGCCATGAGCCTCCCATCCATGGAGTCTGCTTGAAGAGAGTATCTTCCAGAAACTGCCAGTAGGTTTGTGAGTTGAGTTTTAGTCAATCTTCAACACAAAAAGGTCCAACTACCTCATCCTTAACGATAGCAGCCCATACCAGTATCCCTCCTCCACCTTGCTGGCGCCTGACTCAATGTGGTGCCGTGTGTCTATTAGTGATCCAGCCACGGGCCCATCCATCTGGTCCATCAAGAGTCACTCATTTCATCAGTCCATAAAACCTTTGAAAAATCTGTCTTCAAGTATTTCTTTGCCCAATCTATACGCTTCAACTTGTGAATCTTATTCAGTGGTGGTCTTCTTTCAGCCTTCTTGACCTTGGCCATGCCTCTGAACACTTGACACCTTGTACTTCTGGACACTCCAGGTAGGTTGCAGTCCTGGAATATGGTGGCGCTAGAGGATAATGGGTTCCTGGTAGCTTCACATTTAATTATTCTCAATTCTTTTACAATTAATTTGCGTCTTTTCATCTCTATGCATTTTTTGCACCCCAGTTGATTATTCGCAACAAAACATTTGATTGTTTTTTTCTCTCTCGCCAGTGGGTATCTTACCATACTCTTTCATTAAGTTTGTTTTGGATAGTGCAAAACTGTTGTACCTTGTGTCTGAAGGTCAGCTTTAATTTGCATTGCAGTTAATTGACATGCTTTCTCCACCATTCAATCTGTCCATGACATCCAGGGAGATTGGCTACAGAGGCATTGACCTTAAACTTATTGATACTACTACGTACAGTGGAAACAGGATCAGCAAAAAATCTGGAGATGGACTTGCACATTTGAGATATCCGTGCTTGGCTAAAATCTTTTCAGACCTCCTCAGACAATTCTCCGGTGTTCTTTCTTTTCTCCTTGCTCATTGCGGTACACAGTGACAGTATACAGGATCATTTATAATTTTCTTAATTCAAAGTGGTTCAATGGGTGATTTTCGTAAAACTACTTCTAGAAGGTGCCAATAATATTGTCCGGGCCATTTTTGGATTTCTTTGCTAAGATATTAGTGATTTATTAAAATTCTTTTTTTTTTCAAGCTGCCAAGAAATACATATGTACATAAAAGATTTTGAATTTCAACAGATTTCTGAATAAAATGAGTTGCAAATATATTTGGCCATGACTGTTCATTGTTGGGAGTACAGTAGACCAACATAGTCAAAAATAGCTGGAAAAACATTGGTAGAGTGTGGGTGAAAGAAACATTGTAATGCATATGACAATTTATTTTTCAGCTTCAGAACAATGAGTACCTGTCACTCAAAACAGTGTTTGGGAATTAAAAAAAAAAAATAGATTCAAATTCTATGAGCCACACTTAAAAAAAAATGCTTCCAGTGCTTCAGACCTTTAAGATCTGAGCTAATGTAAACAATCTTTTGTTAATATTGTTTATTCGTCATGATAAAAGGTCCAGGTCTCAGAGACGAGTGGGTGGAGAAAAGGAAGGGTAGGAACGAGAGCATAACTCTTTCGGAGGGAGCAAGGCATTCCGACACCGTTGATCACAAGGATGAATTCCACTAACTCATCACAAAACTCTTGGAGATACGAGTGGGAATATTACTATGATTACCTGGACCCATTTCCAGTAGATGAGAGCCAACTGAATTATAACAAGTGTGAGTATTGAAATGGCTCAATTTTTCTTTATTAAGTGTACCAGGTGCTCCAAATGGAAACTATTACTTGCAATACCTTCTGATCGTATTCCAGCCATCTGAATACTGACATTTCTCTCCCATTCAGACTCGATTGTGATCATATTCTGGATCAGTCTGGCGACTTTTGTGGGGTCCCTGTTTGGCATTTTGACTTTCATGTCCCGCTCAGTCAATCTACCCAAGTGAGTATTCCTTTGAGTCTCATTCCATCAACATATTTATTACAATGTACAGTATTTCAAGTCATCTTTTAGTCACAAGTAAGAGACACTGTGCAAAAGTCCCACCATGCAAACAAATCATTGGTTCAGAAGACGAAGAGGGACCACCGATTCTGTCCTGTTGACACAGAGAGCTGTGCATCCCCCACCAAAGGTCCCACTGCACACCTGCACCACATCTTGATTGTGACTGCAATAACTGGCGATATTCCAGAAAAAAAATGTGTGTTTTTGGAGGAGCTTGGCAATTTCAATTGGATAATCATGTGACAGCTGTCCACTTTTAGAAAAAGTGCACAGTTGCAGTTTGATAGCATGTTTGAATACTGTAACATAACAGAGCTCATATTTCCAAAACATTGCAGAGCAGCCTTAGGTCCCATTCTGCCCGAAGGTCTGATAGAGGTCAGGTTCTCTACACTCATCAAAGCTAATAGTATGTACAGATAGGTGACAAATTGAAAAACAAAATAAATGTGAGGCTGTAATGCTGTGGGGAGCATTTTCCTGCCGTGGTTTGGATCCACTTGTCCTTTGAGGAAAGGATCACTGCAAATCTTTACAAAGTCATTCTGAGCGGTCCCCTTAATCCTATGGTGAAACACTGCTATCCTGATTCGAGTGGTCTCTTCCAGGATGACAGTGCCCCCATCCACAGGGCATAAGGGCTCATTGAATGGTTAGATGAGTATGAAAGTGTTGTGAATCATATGCTGTGGCCTTCCTAGTCACCAGGTCTCAACCCAGTTGAACACCTATGGGAGATTGTGGACCGATGTGTTAGACAGACCTCTCCACCACCACCATCAAAACATCAAATGAGGGAAGATCTTTAGGGAAGAATGGTGTTCCATCAATCCAGTTAGTTCCAGAGGCTCAGAGAATCCATGCCAAGGGGCATTGAAGCTCAACACCTCACTGAGACACTTTGTTGGTTTTTCCTTTAATTTGTCACCCGTCTGTATGTACAATTGGATTGTCCCAAAATGGTTCTCTATTGTGAGTCAAAAGCAATAAGAACTAGTAAGACGTTTGAGCAGTTATTGAAAACCTACAATGTAATTACACAGTAACAACCTGGTGGACAAAGTCAACTACCATTTAATTCCACAGGACAAGAAAGCACTTTTTATCAATTAAAAAAGATAAGTGTTCAACAGGCAAACAAAGATTAAATTAATATTGTGATTTACAAAAACAATACTTTCAGACAATCCAGATAAAGAAATAAGGCATCCATTTTACTTGTGAACACTGTTCATATGCGGACACTGCTGTATTCCTACTTGAGATTTGTACAGAATGCTGATGAATGATTATGATTAAAATTGGAGTTGTGAACCCTTTTCATCACTCTGCATCCGTCCGGTAAAACGCCAAGCATGATACCAAGGCTCTTTTGGCGAAACACAGACACATAAATGTAACTTTTCTCTTATGACGCCACAGGAGACTGCAGTCCTAGGAGGATGTTAGAACAGATGGCTCTGAGAGGTGTGCTTGCCTCGGAGCGTTTGGACTTCCTCCTCGTGGTCCCCGGGGTTCCAGTAACCAGTCTGGCATGGCTAAGCAACAGCTCCGGTCTTCCCGCACCACTCCATAGCTCATGAATGTACAGAGACAGCAGAACCACACCCGCCTCTGTTGTAATAAACAATAAACAAACAACAAGGAAATAAACAAACAACAACAATTTTAGATCTTGTACATTTTCTTGCATTTCCTGACACCTGGCACAGCAAGTTTCAATGCAAATGTTTTTCTGGGAATTTGTACATCTTGATGTTGTTTTCTCAACTAAAGCAAACTCCCTTTACGACACAACAAATATCGAGTGAAAATATATCTCTGAATAGGTTGTCCCTAACCTTTCGTAGCATGGTCGTCGGATGTTGTTGCTAGGGAGCATGCGCTCAGCACGGCCTGGTTGAGGGTATCCTTGGGGCAGCCTTGAACCTCCAGGAGCTGAGTCATTATGCTGGTGAACAACTGGAGGTGTTCCAGCCTGGATGAGACCTGGGGCTGAAACTCACACGCCACGTGGTACAGCCGAAGCAAGTTCACTCTTACTGTCGGGTCAGCCAGCACCATGTCCATTATGTCTCGGTGAGGCAGGACAGACTTCTGGAACCAGCGCAGGAAGCTGACTGTTGCCTTTTCCTCGTAATTGGAGGTGCCCTCTACTAAGGAGCTGAGGGACCACCTGGTGAGCAGGTGGGCTGTGGTGTTGGCCAGGGGTGTAGATATGTGAGTCTGGGGGTCCGAGGGAGGCGAGGGGGTACACGCGGGGGTTACAGGCTCCCAGTGGGTGAAAATACTCCTCAGGTGAGGTGTACACACCTCCAGAAGAGCCTTCTCTTCCTCCCGTCTCTCTCCCTCTCCTTCCTCTCCCTGTTCTTCCAGCCGGGAGGACTGGTGAAAGGAGACTCTCCCTGCTCTGCCCTTCTCCCTGCCCGACCCTGAGGGTGGAGGAAAAACAACAAACACTCTTATCCTGCCATCCAACACAAGTACTGGTGTTGAATAATACAAAGTTGGGAGTAGGGACAGAGTTTCGTTAAGGACAAGTCAACATTCAGAATGTTTGGTAGCCTTCAAACTAAGGTCTTTCTAAAACTATGTTCACTAAACAAAAACACATGATAGTGACAGATCATCAATCAATCAAAACAAACACAAGGTTAGTAGTTCTAAATCTAGTTAGTCAGAATTATTCTTCCAGAAATAGTTCACCCAGTAGCTCCTTGACCCTGTGTTTCTCTGCCACGGCTTGAAGTTGACTGAGGAGAGATGCGTTATGGGTCAGTGTGCTCCAGCGCTGGAGTAGCGCAAGGGTTTCGACAGTGGAAAGCGTCTGGGGTCGTAAGGTCAGCCAGCCCGCCTCTCGGTGGGCACCCAGGGCCGTGTCACGATGATGCAGGATGGAGCTCAGTGTCTGGAGGTAGAGGCTCAGCTGCCCCGCCTTCACCAGCCTGCAGCGAAGGAAAGGGGACCGGATGAGGTGTGTGTGTGTGTGTGTGTGTGTGTGTGTGTGGGATGGAGGTGGGCGTGCATGTGTCTTACCTCAAATGTCTGATGATGGTGGTAGCCACACAGAGGAACTGGTTGATGAGCGGCAGAGGGAGAACCTTAGGAGGGATGTGTTCCTTGGGTTTGTCCTCGGCTGTGGAGCAAGAGGATCCCTCTCCCTGGATCTCCTTCTGGCCCAGGTTGGTGAACCACAAACCATGGAGAAGCTCTAACATGGTTCCCAGCTGCCGCCGGTCCACATGTCTGGAAGACACATCATTTGGATCTTCAGTTCTATTACACTACCTGAACGAATGGAAATCTGACCAAATGTAACCGGATGACCAATCAGACACTAGACTTGATGACTTGCTACAGAAATGTTGACAAAATTATTTTATGTGTATTATTTGCAAAGTTTATTTCTAACACTGCTGCTGTGGGATTATGAAAGTCTGTTTGAATTTCATTTATTCACCTTAACCTCAAAACATTGCGCATGTGAGTGTATACACACTCACGCACACACAAAAATTCAACATTTATCTTGATTTTTGAAGGTGTGTCTTTTTTTTTAATGTAGGGAATAGGGATGAGGAGAACGGGGATGAACCCACCTCCTCTCTAGCAGCTGTAGAATCCAGACGAGGAGCCCATGGTACTGAGTCAGGAGGTACGCCGCTTTGGTCACATGACCCGCCCTGTGGAGGACTCTCACTATCCGAGTCTATCGCAGGGGGAGAACGTGGGCATCAACATAAAGGTCAGCTGGCCTGGCGGTTAGTGTTTGTCCAGTAACCACATGCTTACTAGTTAGAATCCCAGAGCCACCCTTGAACCTCATTCCAATAAAAGGGGAGGTGGGATATGCCAAAAAAAAAATTCATTTCCATTTCACACCACACACTTCTAGGTTAATTTAATGTATGTGAAACTACACAATTATAAGCACCCCATATGATCTTTAATATATGTACTTTTAAATCCAAAACTGATATACTGCAAGGACCTCCAACTGACCAATTGCAAGGTTACTTGGTTTAAAAATATTTACACATAATTATTATTTTTCACCTGAGTGTGTTCATCACAGAGGGGGCTGCAGCAGAAGCCTAGCAGTGTCTGGAAGATTCCCTGTTGATCCAGCAGCTCATAGCAGTGTCTGTCTATCAGACCCTCCTCCAGGACAGACAAAATCCACTCCCTCTCTAGCTTGTGCTGAGGGGGAACACCACATCACATAATGACTAGTAGGGATGGGCACGGATAGTCGAATATTCGAATACCCGAAATGTATTTAGTATTCGAATACTGTGTGTGTATTCAATTAACTCCCATTGTTTTTTACGTATATGTATTTTTTTGGTTGAAATAAATAGGCTTGAATGTTATTTTTTCTAAATACTTTTAAAATTCCAATCTAAAATTTGTACATAAGATGATATACCATGACATTTAAAAAAAGTATAACGTTTTAACTCGTTTTTATAACATGCGCTCCTTCACACGTGTTTGTTGTTCACGTTCTTCAAAGTGGTAGTAGTGTGGTTGGGCCCTGTCATTCAGAATGACGCAATATATACTTCTTAGCCTAATGTTTGCAAGTGGATGAAAGTCAACTAATTCAAGGGAAGATGTAATATATTTACTGAATAAATGTTACCTCGGGAAAAATATTTGGCCACAAAACGCTACGTAAAGTTCAGCTGTGGAATCGAAAGGCGGTAGAGAGTGCAAAAAGCGGTTATCTAAGCAAATAGCATATAGCTGGCTAGCTTAGCTAACTAGCTTCTCTAGACTCTTCCATCCAATAATCTCAATGTTGTGTGTTGATTAATAGTCTTCTAGTTCTGAAGTTTTGCGTGTCAACCACACGGCTTCCTCCATACACGCAGTCGCTTTTTTGTCACACGAACGGTCATCGAGCCGATGTTACATGAGAACAATACCCTGTCTTTGCGCGTTATGTAGTAGCGCTCATGTGGTATCGGTAGTTTTTTAAAACATGTATTTCGGTTAACCGAATACTATTCGACTAACAACACATACTATTCGGATAGTAAAATATGGTCCAATGCACATCCCAAATGACTAGTCCCCTACAACCCGACGGCTTCCACTACATACTTTCTACTTGAAGCAATAATATGAATTTGTTTTAATCCTACTGTTGTTGTGGCAAGGCCTTCTAAGGACTGAAGCTACTTGGGTGCTGACTGACTATAAAACGGTAATTTAATTTATAGTACCTCCATGTCACAGCTAAAGAAAAGCTTGAAGAACTCAGGGACCCGTCTGAAGTTCAGACACTGCTGGGACAACAGGAACCGGTTGACCACCACATACATGTGCTCCTCTGGAGGAATAAAAACAGTGTTGTGGTAAAGTCTTTCAAAATGGAACAAGAAAGTCCATGGAGATTCATTCACCTGGGTATGTTTATTTTACGGTCGACATCACATTCAAAACAGCACACTGCTGGACTAACAGACAGTTTGTGGTTCAAATGAATGGCAGGCAGAGAGACTGTGTATTTACTCACCAGGCCTGAGCATCTGCTGGGCCACCTTAGCAATGTATGTGGTCAGAATGAAGGGCATTCGGAGGTTCTGCAGTCTGATTCCATTCTTGACCATGTCCAGCAGATACAACAGCTTCAGACAGAGAGGCTGGAGTCATTAAAAGGTCTGAAACTGTCTAGTATTTCACAAATCTTACTCAGCTTGTCCTTACAGGGTAAAGTTATTTACCACTTCTGTATAAGGCATTTTAGAGTAGACAACTTCTATACATATTTTTTCAGGGCTTTTACTGACAGGTTAGGTGGGTACACGCTTTATTAAACAGGAATGTAATTAAAGATTGTTTGTGGTTACAAGAGCATTGGGTCAGATCTGAACCCACGCTCCAGCAGAATGTGGGCTTAGTTATAGGTTCAATTTTCTTAAATGACTTGTTGGTCTTCACAAGTATAGTGATCCCAACGTGTGTGTTTATGTATACCTGTCTCCTTTCTCTGAAGCGGGCAGCCTCCAGGTGATGATAGTATGAAGCCAGGACCTGGTAGGCTGCAGCCCTCAGCTTCGGGTCGTAACTGCTCAGTGACACCACCGTCACACCGAGGCCATGGCTCGACACGAACTTCAGACAGTCTACCACCGATTCTGCCACCGGGAATGGAGTATAGTAGCGTTTGGCCCAGGGCTTAGTGGTACCAACATTGTGGTACCAACGTTAACTCAATGTATCTTTGTACATCCCATTACCATGGATGGTCTCGCTGAAAGGAAGTGCCATAATATACACACAGACATTTTGCTTGTGCAAATTTCAAATGGTTATCACCTGGCTGGAGCATGGCACTGAAGAGAGGCAGGAGGAAACAGGGATCATACACGCTCCCAAGATCCTTGACTTCACAGTCTTTAAAAATCAGCTCTTTACTCTCCTGTTGAGAAAATATTACATATCCCATTAGTATCGTACATCACATTATATACCGTTAGTTTCGTATATCACGTTTTATCGTATCACCAGAGCCAAAAGTTTACCTGAATGATGATCCTGCGCTGCAGGGGGAAGTGTCTGACAGTGTTGGCCATGGTTTCGGGCTGAAGCAGGGCCAGGAGGTCCTCAGAGCTGGGCTGCTGCCACAAGGAAACGCCCAGGCTTCTCCGGGTCTTGTGGTGCTCTACGGCCGCCGGGCCCCACAGCAGGCACCTGCAGGTCACGTACGTGTTTTGTAATAGCATGTAGGCCTATGCAACAAGGCACAAGGGGGTGTTGGTATATGACCAATACACCACGTCTACGAGCCCTGCTTAGCCGTGGTATACCGCCGACATGTTACAAACCCCAGAAATGCCTTAGCGCTGTTATAAGCCATTATAGAACTGTGAAAAGTTAAGTCATACCTTGTGGTATACGGTCTGAAGGACCATGGCTATCCGCCAATCACCATTCAGGATTGGAAGCAGCCGGTTTGTTATTATGCGCTCGCTCATGCACGCAATAACGCACACGCACACTCCATTCATTGAAGAAATGAGACTTACTGAAAGTCAACCAGACTGATGTTGTTTCGTTCATACTGCTGCAGCAGCAGTATCAGTTTCTGATCTGCATGGGAAGGGTGGGGTGGGGGGTAAACGTTAAAGAGAATGTAAGACGTTTTAAATACTCACAGACGTAAAAGCCACCTTACCTGTAGCGCTCAGGGTTGCTCCATAGGCTCCCATTAGGACAACAAAATGGCTGCCGTTACAGACAGCAGGACATCTCTGCACCAGGTTGAGCAACAGGGAGACTAGGGCCTCTGGAAGAGGTAGCGGACAGAGATGATGTTATAACGTGCGTGTAAGTTCACCCGAGTTTAGCCACACTCAACTCGGTCCACGCGTAATCCCGGCACAGTGGTGACGCAAAACACGCGTGAGATAACTGGAGCTACAGACAACATACATTTTTGTATAAAGAGTTTGACAACAGCTGAGTTCTGTGTTCTGGGAAAGTTCTGTGTTCTGGGAACAGCTGAGTTCTGTGTTCTGGGAAAGTTCTGTGTTCTGGGAACAGCTGAGTTCTGTGTTCTGGGAACAGCAGAGTACTGTGTTCTGGGAAAGTTCTGTGTTCTGGGAACAGCACAGTACTGTGTTCTGGGAAAGTTCTGTGTTCTGGGAACAAATTCTGGGAACAAATTCCAAGGATTCCTCAAATCAGGAGGGCAATTACAAAAAAAGCATTCAATGGAAAACAGCAAAATTAGCCTCAACTCTGCACCTTTAGCTTGTGCGTTCACCATTAGGTCCCCTTCGGTCCCCAGCATCGTGGGCAGGAACAGGGAGTGGCTGGAGGCCATCATGTGGATGGTGGGTAGAGGCACCAGGTCCTTAGGTCCACCGCTACCCCCATACATCAGGTCCAACTGGCCGTTCAGTGTGCTCAGGAAGTTGGGGTCCCTGTAGCGATACCTTGGAGGAGGAAAACGCAGTTTAGAGCACCCACAAACGCCTGAGGTAAATGTTCCCGGTTTGTATGAAGATGAGACGAACATACTTTAGTCCGGCCTTGATGAAGCTGCTCCATTCAGCTGCGGCGACATCTTCCGGTAGCGTCTGGAAAACGTTTTGTTATGAGTCACTTCAAAACTGACATTAAACGACCAACTTCGGTGAAGGAAAAAAAACGGCACATTTCCAGAAGAACGTGTGTGTGCTTGTGCTCATGTGTTTTAGCATGATAGACCGTACACCCACCAGTCACTACTGGACGTCGTAAAACCTTGACTATTCTTTTTGAAAAAAAAAAAAAGCTATCTTCTGAAGAACCTGAACCCGAAAATTAATCACGCTGCTAACCTTATGCCTAACGCTAATCTTAAAACGAAGACAACAAAATATGGCCAATTTTCCTTCACGGCTCTGATGTCGATTAGAAAGTGGACGCTGACCAGTAGTGAAGTCAGCCTTTTCAGCATGGTGTCCTCCTGGGAGAGTGTTGCAGCGCTCGGCTCTCTGTTATGGCTGAAGGAGGAGATCAGCCACCGGAGGGCAGCAGAAAGGACAGACCTCTTCCACACCGCTAGATCCTCCTGACAGTCAGATAACACTGTCGTGATGGGTTCCACCAACTGCCACCTGGAGGGAGGGGAGAAAACAAATTGGCCTGATGACAACCAGAAACTGCCCCTGGTAACCCCAGTGAATACAACCCTTAAGTGGTGAGGTATTACAGTGCCTGCTGCAGCACGGTTTCTACCAATCCCTGCCGATCATTACGGCCCCCGGATCACCGCGCTCGTATCTCGGGATCGACCGTTATCACACAGGGGTTACCTTTCAAAGCCGTCCAGCTTCTGCAGGGCAGCCGGCAGGGAATCAACGAGCCCTCTGACATCCTTGACCTTGGCGGCCAGTCTGAGCAGGCTGGACAGAGCCTCCACAGCTCCCAGGGTCATCCCGGCGTCTTGCCCCAGCACGCGGAGGGTCAGTCCGGGCAACAGGGCCTGCTTCAGGGCCTTCAGCACCGCCGTCTGCACTATGGCACCAGCACAAGGAAACAGCAGGGTGAGTGCAGCTGAAAACCAGACGGTGAGGGCGCATAAACGTGTCACAAATTAAATTTTATTTCCTAAATAATGCACAGCTGTCACCCCCATAAAGTTACCATTACAGAGAGCCAGACTAATACAGTATATAGACAATGCCCTCTGCTCATTCGCTTCTTTTCGTACTCATCCCACTGTAGGTGAACAGAGAGCCACTTCAGTCTGAGGTCATCTCACCGTCATCTCCGAACCGTCACAGTCTAGCATACGGCACAACACCTCCTACTAACCCTCTTTGGGCCTGGCTGGGTCCTGCCTGGCAGCGGTCTGCAGGTAGCTGTTGAGCAGCGGTAAGAATGTGTCCGTCTGGCCTGCGAGCGTCTCCATGTGCTCTGGCTGCAGGCACCACGCCTCGAAGTAGAGCCTGTGTGTAGAGCAGCTGGTCAGCAGGGCTGCCCCCAGGGCCTGTGCGGCCGCGGAGGGACCTCCGTGGAGACAGTAGAGGAGGACGTCGGTGTGGAGGAGTTTAGCGTTGCCTGGTTGGCTCTTCAGGGCCTGCAGGAGGAAGGCCTCCAGAGAGGGGCTGGAGCAGGAGAGCAGCAGCGTGGCTAGACCTTGGAGGTGGGCCTGAGAGAGGAGGAGGAGGAGCGGGGAGCTGGATGAGGAGGCGGAAGTGGTCTCGGAGAGGATACGCAGGGCGGTGCGTCCATAGACACTCAGCTCAGTTGTCCCGGGCCCCTCGTCTGCCCCGTCACCCTCCCCATGGATCAGGAGGGTCTCCTTGGGAAGCAGGAGCAGGGAAGAGACCAGCTCCTGGAGGAGAGAGGGCTCCATGTAGGCCTGCAGGGCCAGGAGGGCACGTACAGGCCGTGACTCCTCTCTCACCTTCCTCCTCTCCCCCAGCTCCCGGAGCAGGGCCCGGCCCACAGCCTCCAGGTAAGGCCTGAGAAGGTGGAGGGAGTCCAAAGCCCGGAGTGTGGGAGCAGAGGCGACTAGCAGGGCACGGACGCAGTCAGACAACTGAGCACCCAGGCGTTTCAGCCTGACAGGGTTGAGGGACGTGGGAGGGACAGAAGACAGCTCCAGACACAGGAACCACTGCTCAATGCATGGGTGCTTCAGGATGGAGCTAAGGACTGACAAGACCACCTACAGAGAGAGGGGGGAGGGGGGGTTCAGAGTTCATACAAAATCAATCCAACCAATCAAGACCAACCGAGTGCTATGATATATTTTGTCCAATACAACTACTGTAAACCACAGAGAAGAAGACAACATTAAATATGTTTTTTTTTTAATTCGGTTACCGAACATGATTTGGAGATGCAAGTTCATGTAAACATGTCATGACCCTACCAGGTGTTCATCGTCCTCTGCTCCAGATGACAAAGGGTCGACCTCCAGGAAGAGATCAGATCCCTTCAATGGGTCCGCCTCTTTAGGTTCCGCTGCCTCTGTCGGTTCTGCTTCCATCGAGGCCCCCTTATCTGTGGCCTCGGGTCCTGTCAGTGATGCCTCGTTGGCACCCACAGCCCGGAGCTCTGCTGGCTCTGTTAGGCCCACAGGCTCTGGTTCTGCTGACTTCACTCTCTCCTGGAGCCTCACCACCAACCCCTGAAGGACTGCCATCAGAACATTCAACACCGGCAGCCCTTCGTTTTTGGACAGCTGTGGAGAAACCAGGGCAACGTTTCAGAACGCTGGCGCAGCTTGATGACAACTAGATAGGGCAGTTTATCTAGCAGCTGGGTTATTGCTGAGCTGGAATGAAACCCTGCACATTGACACATTTCCTATATAGAGCACTGTGTTTGATCAGAACCCAGTGGGCCTGGGTTAAAGTTAGTGGACCACATTGGGAATGGTGTGGCTATTTAGGATGCACGTGCATCTCCCTACCGTGCTTAAGTTGTCCACCGTTGTTTTGACGTAGAGAAGGACCTGCTTTGTCGCAACAGGAAATTCATGGAGCTCCGTGGCGGCCAGGCTCTCCTCCACCCTCTGACGGAAGGAGTCTTCTAACAGGCCCGAGGAGCCTCGGCTGTAGGCCTCCTTCAGTAAACCAGCCAAGGAGCCCAGATGGGGAGGGACATCGGCAGTGACCCTAAAGGACTGGAACTGTCGGGGTTGAAGAGAGGAGACAGAATATGAGGCGTTATAGGTCACGCACAACAGCAGCAGCAACAACAACACTGTGACTGGCGCAATCACACACGATTGCACATTACTACTTTGGTGACCGCTACAACAACTCATTAACGCTTTTACATACTGTACATTGACTGTTAGAACAACATGGACACTGTCACATACAATAACATGGTTATTATCACTCCGAATGTCTTCGAATGGGGGCAGCCATGTACTATTGCAAGGGTACTGCTAACACTATTACACGTGATGACACTTAACAGGATAATGAGGAGAGGGAGGCGTTCTGACCAGCTGCTCCCGGGTCTGTCGAGGCAGCCATGATGAGTAGTAGCTGTGGAGGTGGAGGACAGAGGGATGTGGAGGACCTGGGTGTCCACCGGAGCTCAGCTCCTTATCGTACTGTAACAGGGCCAGACTGAGGGGCAGGGGGTCCCTCTGACAGTGCAGCACATCACATAGTACTGCTGAGATGTATTCAAACAGCACACCTGGGGACGGAAACACACACATTACACAGCACA
>JACXGI010003079.1:0-10417 GCA_016801175.1 Esox masquinongy | reverse complement strand
CAGAGCACTAAAGGGGAAGGTCTGGAGGACAAGATCGTCACTCAGCTCCGGGCCTAGTTCCTCCATCTCTCCCTCGCTGCCCTCCAGGATGACATCAACCATGTCTAGCACGTCTGCAAAAAGCAGCAGCACAATGTTTAACGCCAGGCCCACTATTCGTGTTAATGGCACAGCTTTTCAGTGCAGTAGTTTTAACCAGACGTCTGGATTTGTCTCCCCTATCAATGTGCCTTTGGTCAGAAGTGGTGCACCATCTCAAAAAACAGACAGCCTGGTGGCATCTCTGAAAGATACTTCAACAATGACAAAGCATTTATGACAAAGGAGCACTGTAGAATCCTGCCTCTAATGTTCACAAGACTGTATTTTCAAAAATAACACGACTTGTCTCCACCTACCTGACAGAACGACACTAGAATGATATTAGCTAGTCCAGGGTAGACTAGGCTGTGTAGGATAAAACTATGAGTGTCTCAAGCGAGTATGAGGAGACTGCAAGCCAATGCAAACTGATAGACGGACCAACAAGGAAGTTTAAATAGATAATATCTCAGAGACCAATGTTCTAGGAAAAACTATTTGAAACAATAACTTAAAACATTATCTGTAGATGTCTTCTGCTCATTTAAGCTCACAGTAAGGATAGCAGTACAGCAAAAACGTCACCAACGGCCCTTGTCCAGGGGAGGGCAAACTTTTTGGCTCGGGGGCCACATCGGGATTTGAAATTAAATTGGAAGGCCACACATTTGCTTTGTAATTTATTAATCATAAACGATTTGCGAAACAGAAAAGGCCAGTAATTAAAACATTTACACAGTAGTTCCATTATAATGTCGAAATAATTTCAATCCAGATGTATAAGAGTGGGGGTGCACCCACCCACCCACCCACATTATTTGTTCATTTAAATAGGAAATTATTAGGGGCACAGTGAGAGGCTGTGAGCTGCCGGACACCAACCGTCTATGTGTGAGATGGGTATGCTGACAGTGTCTCCGTCCTGCCCACTGAGGTTGGCCTGCAGGTAGGCTGCTTCCTGGACCAGACTGGCCACTTTGTCTGTGTAGGTGTGGGGGTTACCCACTAGACGCACCAACACCTGGGGGAACACAACACACAGCACGGACCGACACTTCAGGATGAGAGGCACAACACACAGCACGGACCGACACACACTTCAGAGTGAGAGACACAACACACAGCACGGACCGACACACACTTCAGGATGAGAGACACAACACACAGCACGGACCGACACACACTTCAGGATGAGAGGCACAACACATAACACGGACGGACACACACACTTTAGGAAAAAAGGCACGACACACTACACAGACGGACACAACACACAGGAACTCAGTCAATCCAAACCATCAATCCCTGACAGAGAAGGGAAAACACTGAGCAGAGTAAGAGCGAGTGAGCTGAATCTATAACGGTATCTGCCTGGACTACGGCTATTGGTTAGAATTAAATTCATAGTGGTAGAATGACTAGAACCTGACCCCCCCCCCGATTTAAGTCAATTACACGTGTTTCAATCATTGCATTTCTATGCATTTCATTCTATACAATGGGAGAAATACAAAGGCAGCTTGTGACCGACCCTCTCCAGGAACTGTACGACCGTGTCCTGTTGGTCCGGTTCCAGTCGGGCCAGGTGACTTAGCCACAACTCCAGCTCAGACCAGGTATACTCAAACACTCCACTGTCCTTCAGCGCCTGCAGGTCACAGATAGGGCAGTTAACCATATTCATAGGCATCAGTGTGCAATGCAGGTAACACAGGCCCATTTTGGACACAACCGGAGCTCCACTTAGCTGAGGCGGGACGTCTCACCTTCAGCACCAGTTTTCTGGTGGACAACTTCAGGTGACTGTTGTTACTGCTCACAAACATCTTGAGGAGCAGGTAGAACACGGACCTCTCCCTGGAGACCGCTTCCATCTCCGCGTGATCCTGGCAGAGGGCAGAGACACAGCAGGAGAATGGTGGAATTACTACCAGGCTCTAGAGCAGGCATATCAAAGGCAATGTTTTGTGACTTTACGGCAACTTTATTATTAAATAAACTAAAGGAGGAGAGAGATGTTTCAAGAAAGGTAAAAACACCAGTTGTGCTGACAATGTTGCAGTGCCGTGGAAGCCAATACAGGACATAACAGAACCATAAAACCCAGTCTGTTCCACATAGGTTATACTTCCAGTTCAGGCCTTCAGCAGACGCTCTTATCCAAAGCAACATAAACCAAGTGCATGAGCTCATGGAACTGTGGTCCCCCATGGGAATTCCAACCCATAACCCAGGCGCTCTGCAAGCACGGTGTTCTTCCACCCGAGCCCCACGGGACTGCGGCTGTCAGAGACAAGGTCGTCACTAACCACTGAGTGTCCACTCCATGCTCACCTGAGCTCTGAACCAGGAGAACCTGCTGGCAGGCAGCTCCAGGGCCAGCAGCAGTATCTGATGTTGGAGGACCGGAGGAACCTCCTGCCTCACGCCTTTCTCCGTTACGATACCTGGAGAGACACCATGCCGGTCAGCTGATTTACTCCCACGTGACACCCTGAGTCTTGCACCCCGCCAGTGGGGACCCCTATAATCCGGCCCGTGTGTGGTTTGGGCCCACTCTTTTCATTGTTGTCGCAAGATTTAAAATTCCAAATACCAAATGGAAAATGGGTGGAAACAAAATGGATCTGCGTTTAGTCTCCTGTTTAACCTGCTAATCGCCCTTGAAACAGGAAAACTACAGAGTCACTGAATATCACTCACTGAGTATCAAAAACTCCGTAAGTGACGGATAGAGGACTATGTTTTGCTAATTTTGACAGAAAGGAAATATAATTCATTTTATGTGTGGTCTTCTGGACCATGATGGAAAAAATGAAAAGCAGACAGCAGGGTTTAATACCCCTGATATGGGTTTAATACCCCTGATATACAAAATCACTATCCAAAAAGCCCCTGTGATAGTAGTTTGCATGAACTGCCAACCATGCACCAAACAGACAGAATAACTTACATACAGCTGACAGTGTTAGCGTACTACAACAAGAAGACAGTTTTCATGTTTTCAACATTATACATGTACTCTACAAGCACAACGTCAACCCACAAACCTGTAAATCTATACATCAACCGATTTACCAATCAATCGCTTAATAGATCAATGAATGGTCAGTACACTGAGTTTACAGGGCAGCACCTTTGAGTAGCTTGCTGAAGTCAAACTTGCTCTGGCTGACCAGGTGAGGCACCACCTTCTGATAGAGACACATGACCTGCAGGATGAGGGCTTTCAGGAAGACGACCTCTGGGGACTCCTGCCCCAGCCGAGCTGAAAAGGAGACAAACAGACACGAAAGACAGACAGGAAGCCAGGGGAGAGAGACACAAGGTAAAAGTTAAACACTTGTTCAAAACATAGACCAAACTTCTATAAATGGTCTCTAGAGTTCTCTGGTCGAAACCTGTGCGCTATCAGGAGGACTGGCTATCATTTCAGACGCATCCATCTACTTAAAACACACCGCACCCATATAGGGAGCATATATGACATGGAATATAGATAGTATAAATTATATACCGGGCGTTTCTTCGACTTTGTAGGCTTCCTCTTTGACATCGCCATCTTTCTTGATTGTCTTTCCTTTGTCCTCCCCTCTGTCCTTGGTCAGTGACTGCCATTTGGACACAATGCTAGTCAGGTCCGGTAATACCTAATGACATATAACGGACACCGGAGTTCAGCGGATCCCTTTCATGCATTTACGGTTTATTTGTACCAACTGTGACCGTGTCTCCTATGGACACGAGGACGACAGAAACGTAACATGCACAAATACAAACTGCGTTTGTCACTTGAACTCCCGTCATGTATGTCACCTTAGCAAACGCCTCACGGTACAGCTGTACGAATTCCTCCATAGCGGTTGGGGTGTAGATGTCTGAGTTGATCCACACAGAGGGATCCAGACAGAACTCTATGTTCCTCCAGGCTCTCTTCAGGAGGAATGACATCAGCGAAAGAGTTGTGTGCTGCACCACCATGTTGGAGAACTGTGTGGGGGGGGGGGGGGGGGGGAGAAAAAAAACGTGTGCCTGGGTCAGGGAGTGTATGAGGTGCAGGGTTGTAACCAGGTCAGGGGTTAATGACAAGTGTCATCGGTCATAACGTACATTGAGTCCCTGTGTGAAGAAGACCTTGTTACAGACGGGAGGAAGTGACGTCACCAGCACCATTGACAGGAGTCGGGGCAGAGGAACAACCTCTCTGGCCTGAAAGGCCTTGGACACCCCCGGCTGGGACTCATAGATCTAAAAGACAGGTTAAGTCATATTGGAAAGCCAGCCGAGGAGCGGTTGAACAGAAACACACAGATAATATACTTTGAGGTGATAATGTTACAGTTGGAACTCAAGGCGTAACTAGGCCCTTTAAAAGAAGGTTATTAACCTTCTTGAGCAGCGCAATGTTGTCGGTCCAGGCAGATTTAAGTCGTGGCGTGAAGGAGAACTGAGTCTCCTTGAAGAATCTGGGCAGGATGTCTGGACTGACCCTCAGTATATTGACCAGCAGGTCAGACACCAGCTCATCCTCCGCAGCCTGCTTCAGGCTCACCACAAACTGCAGCAAGACGATGTTACCAGCCCTGGACAGAGAGAGACCACAGAAAACAGAGATAAAATAACAACAGGTAAAATAACAAGAGACTATGTTTTCTGCAGCGCAAAGACACGCACACGCGCACGCGCACGCACACACACACTTTTCTTGTAGGAAGATAAACACCCTCAAGGCAACTAGAACAAGACGCTCCCCTTCAGGTAGGGATGGGGGGAAAAAGGCTTTCTGAAACATTGAGGCTTGTTTTGGAAAAACGCTTTATTGCTAGAAGCTTTCCGACACAGTGCGCAGCAGGGACATCTCCTGGACAAAATGTAATGTGACATGTTTAATTTAGACGTACAGTGGAGTCCGCTTAAGGCGATGAGGGTTACAAGGTTCATCCGTTTGTAGTGATCAAAAAGCTTGGGACGGAATCGTTCCTATACAAATGCTGTTTAAATCATTCGCTTATAGTGATCAAGTAGTCCGTTTATAGTGTTCATTTTGGGTCTTTTCATACATTTCAACATAAAAAAACGAATAAAAATTCATAAAATGAGTTAATTTTAATTGTTTTCCTTCGTTACCTTTTTTACTTGTGATATGCTTATTTTGCTCGCGTGAAGCTGTTTGGTTGCTTTTGGTTACCTACATCGAAATCATGGCGGGCAAAAGAAAGTCATTTTCACTCCAAGAAAAACGTTGTCTCCTGGAGAACTATGACAAGCTGCCAAAAATGACCCAACGAGATGCTGCAGTGAAACTTGATGTTTCTCCGACAAAACCATGATCCATGATCCAGTCCATAATCAATGGACAGGTTTGTGAAATGACGTTTCCAGCCGCACAGAACCCATACATACAACAGAGGAAGGCCATTTTTTGTAGGTTTGTTATTGTTATGCAGTTTTTATTTTTTTAATAAGATCTGAATATTTTTGGTTACATTTGTTTTAAAACTCTGCAACCAGTTCGGCATTGACAGCCTACAGTTTACTTCATGTATTTTATTTCAAATGCACTGAAACTATTGTAGCCTACCGGCAAGCTGTAGCTAGCCTAATTGCATGACGTACTTTGAAAAGTCAATAAACTACAGTTAATAGCAAAGCTGTCCGTTTCATTACTTTATATTTATGTAATAAATATATAAATGTTAATTAAATGGTAATCTGCATGAGAAATACATGTACAGTAAATAAAATTTAAAAAATCGGTTATAAGTATTGTCCGCTTATTGCCCGGACGGGCGTGTTCGCCATAAGCGGACTCCACTGTATTGTATTTAGCCCGGAGCGATGTATTTAATATTTTCACTATTTTTGTTGACAAAATGAACACTGTCAAACACACATTCTCCATTGCTCTCTAACACACAATCCTACTACTCTTTTCAAGAACCTAGCTAAGCAACACTTAATAATTAACTTGTCTACTTCAAATTACCTACTCTTGTATGACTCTCAAATAACAGCTAACCAACACTAAATTATTCTCTTGTATGACTCAAAAGACTGTTCTATGACTACTATCAAATAAGCTCTAAGTTGCTCTTTCAAATCCTTCTCTCTAAATTTCCATTTGCATGCATGTCTCAAACTCCTACTGACAACCCTCAAAAAGACCGGATTTCATTAACCTTTTATGCACGCAGTTTCAAAACAGCCATTCCGAAACCGACACCTGTTGGGCCCTGTTGGAACTGGAAGGTGATTTAGTGACATCCGAACCTTTGAACGTCATTGGTCACGTAGTGTTGTACTTTGAAACAAGCTTTTGGTATACTGCATCGAAACAGTGGAGCTCAGGAAACTGAACGGTGCTTCGGAGCATCGTGTTCATTTGTCCTATCCCTGCCTTCAGGAGGGTGATAGAGAAAGGAAAGCGGAAAACAAGAGCCAATCAGAGACGATGGCTGAGAGATTATAATGGGGCAGATGAGAAAGAAAAAATAAGAGGGAAAGAAAAGACGGAGAGGGTTGGCCTCTGTTGTCCAGCAGTTTTCAGCCGCCCTGCACTCTTCTGAATCCCCAACCTTTCCTGTTAAATCCCCTGTTCAATCTCTTTTTGTTCCTTTTTCTTCTAATTAACCTAAAAGCACAATTGTAAAAATAATAACGGGACAGTTCCCTGACTGACTGACCGTCCGGCTGTTCCAAAGCTGGGGTCGTAGAAACAGAGGCCATGTTTCCGGGAGCAGCAGAGATCCAGAAGGAATTTATGAACTAATTCCCTGACCACCATCTTCCCGGCTTCATCTGCATTCTCTGCCATCTAGGGAAATGATAATTCAAAACCAATCACCGATGCAGCAATGACGGATATCACTGAGTGAGTGAGACAGGACAACAAAAATTAGGGAGTATAAGCTGACAGATAAAATAACCTTGTTGTCGTCTGGACTCGCATCCACTATGCCATTCCATCGGTAGAGAGATGCTATATGGACCAGGAGAGACGGTGTGAAGAAACGCACCTTCTGGGTTTTACTGATGGCTTTACTCCGCACCACCTGGATCAGAGGAAACCCACTGTTACACTGCTTAAAGACTGCAGTTATAATGCGTTACGTCGCCATTATGAATGCATTAGAACAAGTTGTTTTCAGAGTGCACGACTGCCTTGTAATGTCCCAATAATCCTGAATGAAAAGACATTTTCACTACAAAATTGTCTCTACTAAATCAGAATGCAGCAATGACAAAGTACTGAGACCACAAAGAAGGCCATGCCTTCGTCTGCAGAGTAGACAGGATCAGGTTGACAATGGAGATACGATCCTCTTTCAGTCCGCTGCTTAGGATTTCTGGCAGGAAATCTGAAATACAAAAAAACCCAGATTTAAATCCACCAGGAAATGTGTTTGCCAACAATTTATTATTTATTTGTCATACAATAGAAAGATAAGCATATACAGTATAATAATTGATCTCTTTTTACTTAATAAAATCTTAACCTTTCATCTCCAGGAGCTGTCCAATCGTGGCGTTGTCACCAGAAACCAGGAAGGAGAGGGCAAACTGGATGTAGGCCATGCGGATGTCAGGTCTACCCTGTTTGAGACAGACACAAAACTGATCAGAGCACAGGACCTCAGAGGACAACACACACATCCTTGAAATACCAGGCACCGGAAGGCCTGGGGTGGTCCCCAGACCAGAGGGTGGAAAAAAACCCCACTGACCCTAGTTATAGACGAGTGCTTGCATAGGTAGCAGAGCCGCCTAATCAGAGCCTTATGGGCAATCTGCAAAAAGTAGTGTACTAAATATGGAGCAGGGTGTTACTCGAACAGATGCTGCCCAGGTCTCTCACCATCTTGTCCCTCCTCCTGGCCAGGGCAGACAGGCCTTTAGAGAAGTGGAAGTGACTGAAGACCTCTCTGGCTGTGTCTGCTCCCTGGGAGACCATGGCTGAGAGCAAGGTCAGGCACTGACGGACATATCTGGTCCGGAGGAGATGACAAGAATATATCAAAATGAGGCGCACACACAGTATGGCTCTTCGTTCATAATGTTTAAGAATAACCCCAAAACAACCTCCAATGTAAATGCGACAAAGTAAGAGAATTGTTAGAGCGTGAAATGCACATTCAAATAGGTCACATCTTACCTGTTCAAATTGTTCAGTAAATAGAATGAATCTTTCATTTAGGTAATTTGTGTCAGTAACGCCTAGAGCACGACAGATTAGACAATTTAATGTGAGCGAGTCGTTCACAATTATTATTTACATAAGCAGAGGCACGCTTGTAGGATCTAAAGTAGGGCTGTCACAATATCAGATTTTCACTACACGATTCTCTTGGCCAAATTAATTCACAATACCAATATTATCGCAATACTGTCACATTCTGGCACGGCAGCCAGCCAGGTAAACAGGTAACATGCAGTCCAGCCCCAAACTGCGTTCTGTATTTTTGGACATTTAGGCAAGGGGAAGAAAACAAGCTGTTAATTTGGTTACGTTTTAATCGAATTTTCGCAAAAACTCTATAGGTTTTCTATATGGTTTAATCGTCCAGCCATACCTGTGATTTTCTGCGCTCAGGGATGTTTGTATGAGTTTCATGTAGCAGGAGACTATCTTCTTGACTATGGTGGAGCCCACCATACTGAAATGAGATAGATCACTGGCAGTACGCAGCAGAATCATCTCCAAAGTCTGGAAGATCAACATAATCTGCAAACGGATAAGGACAATGTCAGGTTGCATTAAGTTAATGCAGGTATCCATTTGTGTGCAAAACAAAATGTGGAACATTTGTGAAACCAGATCGGTATGATTATTAAACTGTAAGATAAAATGTGGATCTGGGGAGAACCCATTTTGCAGTCAGTAAATTTTAAGAACGCTGGGATTTCCAATAAACAGACGGACAGGAGTAAACACTGTCCTTACTTCATCGTCAATCTTCTTTTCTCCCTCCAGCAGTTTGAAAATCTCTGAACATTCCACGGAGATCTTGATGTACCCCTCAACGACATCATAAAGGTCAGGGCATGGTAGTTCCTTTGCAATTGATATGAAAGTCTCCAATCCTAAGGGAGAATACGTGTAGAAAAAGAGTTGTCAGCTGACATATTAGGCTACATTATAAACAAACACAACACTTAACAATCTCATTAAAAAAAAAATAGTACTGTACAGTAGTGTACTCCTAACACTGCAGAGTTGAGAACTTGTAGCTAATGTTGTAGATACCGTCAGTAAACAGCAGCAATACCACTCACCCTTCATTGCTTTGGGTGGCTCTTTCAACATGGCTTTAAATACGGTTCCATTAAACTCTGTTGAAACCGATACTTTTCCTTTCTTCGGCTGCATGCTGGACTGATCAACATCTTCAATTGACCGTTTCTTTCCCATCTTATCGGAAAAGAAATGTGAGAAATTAGCATACCCCAAAACTGACAACACGTGAACGTCTAAACAAAAAAATATTTCCGTCAGATAATAAGTCCGGTCGAATTTGACGTATGCGTGACTTGGTTCCGTGTCTACCGTGCGGATGATTGAATATGGCGGAACAATAGTGCTGCCAACGGGAAGGAAAAAGTACACTGGTCCATGTTGGCTCGCGTTTAGGATTCGGGTTTATTTCCTGGCGATGATTCTGAATAGTCGTCTCACGAAACAGACAAATACGGAGCCTTCGGGATTGGGGGGCGCTGCTCGCCCTACACACCTTCTTTGCCCCCCAAATAAAAATAATGATTGAATGAAAATTTGCATGATTGATTTTTAACACGAATTTATGTATAATAATAAACACATTTTAAGTTGGCATTACTTCAAACATATATTTTTTGGAATATATATAAACTACTTTTGACTGACAGGGTTTTAGACCTATGAAACACTAAAACGCACTGGATCTGCTCAGATTTGAATTGGAGTAGTACAACACCAGTTGCAAAGCATGAAATTATTTCGCCTGACAGACTAGACATCATGTAATATGATGTTGATCAGTCTTTTTTCTTTACTGGAAGGCAAGAAAGGTAGCTAATGCATTAAACGGTCTCGTAAACCGTGCTCTTCAGTTTACAAGACCGACACCTTACCACTTGGCCACCATGCCTACCGGGTCTCCTTGTTCCTGAAAGTAGGTGATTCAGCAATTGGAAAATTGACAGTTTACACAATTCTGAATGGAACAGACTGAGAAAGAATGCTCAATCTTCCGTTTGTCACTTGTTACCACACCATGTTCCCCTCCACCTCTAGAAACTTATGTCGACATTGCGAAGAGTGGAAATAAAAAGCCAAATTTGTTCAAGTAAGAAAAATCCC
>JACXGI010003078.1:37718-59822 GCA_016801175.1 Esox masquinongy | reverse complement strand
ATCATGTCTTACATCTGTTTTCCTTCCCCAGTCAAAGTCACTCCAATTCTCTCTCACACACTCCCAGACTCAACTTGTTTCTACTGTAGCCATTGGTTTACTGACATTGTGGTCTAACAGAATGAAACAGTTAGGCCTGTATTTCCACCCCCCTCCTCGGTCCTTCACTGTACCTTGGGGTTGAAGGGTCCTCTGGTCTCCATCTCAGACAGCAGATCAGTTAGGGTGTCCAGCTGTTTGTCAAAACTAGTCTGCTTCTGTACCAGACGCTGAGGAGAAACGGAGGAAGAGAAAGATGGCATACAGTCAAATGACAAATGTTTAATGAGAGGCAAAATCACTATGGGAAATATGACTGCAGACTCAGACTTTTACCTAAATCACACACTTGTGCCAATAGAGAATGTGAGCAAAAGTGTACACCATCAAACAGCATGGAATTAAATTTGCATGGGTCAAAACTTAAGCACTCAAATCAGCTCAGGGAACGGACACACATGCTTATTGAAGACATCACTACGGTAGATGAAGCGTGGACGACAATTCTGGCCATCAGGTCTGTATGAAAACTACTATACTACTATTATTATGAACACAACTCTTGATTATTAAACCAGACTCACCTGAGGGTTCCCCAAGGCACTGGGAAGACTGCTCGGAGCAGAGACTGGGAGAGGGGGAGGGGGTGGAGGAGGAGGAGGAGATGCAGAATGGGGGAGACAGGCATTCTCCTCAGACGGGGCAGGGGGAAGAGGTAGGTCATCCACTGCGGGAGGGGGAGGGGCAGGGAAAGCTGGGGGAGGGGCATCAGAGGCTGGGGGTGTAGTTGCACAATCCGGGGGAGGGGCTGGCAGCTCATCATCCAATGGAGGAGGAGGTGGCGGGAAGTCTGATAGAAACGGGTAAGGGTGATTAGTTAAATCAAAGGTGTGACAATCATATGGTATCTAACAATTCTGTTACTTCTCAAATCCTATTCATTATTCACTCCATCCACCCTCTCCATGACAATACAGTTTTAACAAAGACAGTGAGTGCTGGCTGTAGCCTTTTGGAGGCCCTAAGCAAAACTTGATTTGGGACCCCCTCTCCCCTAACAGTCGAAGACTGAGGCCCTGAGCGACCGCTTATGTCGTTTATGCCTGGAGCCGGCCCTGAAGACAGTGAAATATTACTGCCACAAATTACACTTAAAAGCAATGGTTACAGTATGAGAAACTACAGGGGTGAGTTTTCATTTATCAGAGAAGGGCCCTGATGCAATGGGTCCAGTCTGCTGGATTGATAAAACACCAGGTTAAAACTCAGAAACACAGCCAAACATGTTCTGCTGCAATAATAAAATTATAACATGTTTAATGCTTCTGTCACAAAATAAGGTACAAGACAGGTCAGAAAAACTACCCTTCACTGTTATCATAACCCACACCATGGCAAGATATGGAAAAGACAGAAGTCATAAAACATCTTTAATTCTCCAATAATTTCAGCTACCAAAGAATTGTCTTATTCGAAAGGAAAAAGATTGTTCACAGTGACAAATTCCTTCAGAGTTCCCAACAGCTGTTTTCTAAAAAACGTCTTGTCACAAAGGACCGCGAAGGCCAAATGGTCAGAGCTAGTCTTTTAACTTAATAGTCTCCTGAACACAAAATGTATCCATTAGGGATGTGCTTGACAAATATTTTCACTATCGATAATTCCTCAGCCTTTGTCGTCGAATAGTCGACCCCACCAACTCGTGCCAAAAAGAGAGGTACTAAATGAAAAAAAAAATGTAAATTGTAATGTTATACAATAAATTCAACGTTTTATGTAAAAATGTAGTTAACCTCAACAACGTTTTAGTATAAACAATTAGGCTAGATATACTTTTAATTGGGAAACATTCAGATTCAGAAATACCATAACAGCAGCAAATAACCTAATGCATAGGCCTGTCAAGTCGTTTGCATTTTATAAAAAATGATTTATTTCTAATTATTGTTAAAGGCTTTTCCATTAATTACAATTGCAAATGGCATTGTCTCCTATGAATTAGAGCATAGATATGTATGAATTGCCTTACAAGCTAACGTCTTTGTGTCAATGTTTTCTGGCCATAACAACAAAACAAAACGTATTAAACCATCTAGATAGCTATTTTTTATATACAGTCCCTTAAAACTATACTTTCCAAACGAAATTACACTTAAAATATAGACTAACAGAGTTACGTTACAGTCTGCATCAAATCAAACAAACCTACCGATGCATTTCAGTAAATAAAATAATATCCTTGGAAGGAAGCTTAAAATCTGGCTAGCGCATGTCCATATTATTATGATCATCTATTCTTGTTTAGAAAAATGAGAATTTCCACATTCTACGGGAGTAGACGAGTAGGCTCACGTAATCTGTAGACTATCAGGCCCGCAGCTGAGAAAATGCTTTCAGCCAGTATAGATGTTGCCGGGATGCACAGGTATGCTTTCGCTGGCCGTGATAATTTCCTGTACTTGGCCTTTAACCAGATTTGATTAGTCTGTAAGAAATAACCTGTTATTACTGCCACCAAGTGAGTCAATCAGTACAGATTTTTTGTAAATTTCGAAAATTAGATTAACTTGTCGATAAATGCCATCCTTCTCGAAATGTCGACAATTCAACTATTTGCTCTCACCCCTAGTATCCATTAAATCGACCAATGGGTAAAAAAAGATATTTAATAATATTAGGGTTGTCATAATTAATGTGTCAATGTATGCGATTCATTAAAAATACTTAAAACCGTAAAAATTTGTCGTCACCGTTAAAATTTATTTTGAGCCTCAGAACCATAGTTAGTGCTTGACTTGACTGGGAACCATTACGTAATAGTTAAATAAAATATTTAACCATTACTCATAAAGGTTAGGCTCAAGAGATTACATCTATTTTTCAAGAGACTGGAAGGTTTATCAGTTGCAATAAAATAGAAAAATCATACAAATGAATAGCTGGAACTCCAAATGACACCACAAGTCTTATGACCTAAACATAAGGTGCCTTTGTTGCTGTAAAATGGGTATGGAGGGTAATTAGCCCAATGCCAACAAAATTGAAAAGCTACAGTTGAATTATAAGATAACTAGCTTTAATGTTTTTGGGGAAACCTACATATATCACAAAACTCCATATCAATTTGCTAAACAGGCTATATGTTAACATAGTATGAATTGAAATTTAAAACGGAAAATATCTCTGAAGTTTAATACAGACAATTGAATTCAATACAGACAATTGAATAAGACTGTCTGTAGACATAGCAGGTATGAAAAATGAATTCCAATTAAGAGGCACAATGTTTTGTTTCTGAAAAAGATTACAAACTACACATTTCAAAGGGAGTCGCCAATTATTTTATGTTTTAATTCAGTATTCCACTCACGAGTGACCGCTCAAGACAATCTCAAACTCTTCAATAAATTGGCAAAAATTCAAAAATCATAAGGGCGCAACTTCTATAGTACTGTTATCAAGTGGATGGCATTTCAAGGCAAAATGGAATACATTTATAGAATTAAACGTTAGCAAGATGCAAATGAGTAGGCTACAAAATGCAACCTAAAGGCTGTTGTTGAATGTGAAAGCAGTTGAGGTTAAAGTGCAGAACAAGTATACATTAGCAATTAATATAGGCCAGCTTAGCTAGCTGTAACTGGCTACCTTAGTTTAACTACCTAACTTCTCTAGACTTCTCCATTCAAAAAAACCCAAAAAACCCCCAACTTTCCTACCTGGCTTTTGTTTTTATTTGTAGTCATGCCAACCACCATAGAATTAGAATTAAGAATATAATTACTTTACAAGATGATTACGGCAATTCTTTCTATTGTGTGAGGCTGCAGATGATTATTCTGGCTATGACCAAATAACAGGCAGGTGCCACCAGCGTGGGGACCTGTTCCTTAAAAAAAAAAAAACAATACAAATGTATCCAACAGGTATTTAACTTCACAGCAGGGCTGAATATAAAATGCATGTACAGACATGGCATAAATGTCCCCCTGGAGACAGCCGGGTAAGACATGACGGGTGCGTCCTAGCGCTGGAGTGCAAGGATTGAGATACCGGGGTGGAGAGTCCCCGTGGAGGGTGGTTAGACAATTGTAACAATCTGACTTTTTTATTCTATTGCATTTTTATATTTTTCTTTTCATTGTAAAGCACATTGAATTGCTTCTATGTATGAATTGTGCTATATAAATAAACTTGCTTGCAGGGAAATTCCCACCTCCCACATGGTTACGAACATAGCATTAAGGGTGATTTTGGGCCAGACACTTGATGATGAATGGTATTCATGCTTCCTGAATTAAAACTAAAAATCTATTACCTGCACAGAGTGATGGTGGTGGTGGAGGCATCTCTCCAACTCGACCAATGACAGCAGTGCCGACACCACGTGTTGAGGATGCCAGTCCTGGGGGAGGAGAAGGGCCTTCGGGAGGCGATGTATCGGACTGGCTTTTGGGGCGTGGCGGGGCAACTGAGGCAAACTTCTTTGGTTGGTTGTAGAAGGAGGGTGTGGTGACTTTGAAGTTGAGGGAGGAGGTGACCATCAAGGGCTTACTGCTGCTGGAGTCCGCCATGTTGTCTCTGAATCTGAGGAAATTGAGATTAGTAGGAGAAAGCCCAGTTATTTAAGGGAACATTGTGCAGAGCTTCTTTAACCAATCTTAACCAAACTAAAGCTGTAGGATGTTACAAATTGGATTTGTAACAAATTTCAGCAACAAAATAACTAATCAGAAAATGTCATGTGAAATAGATTACGTAGTTATACAAAAAAAGACACCGTTCTTGGTGAGCTCCATCTGTCTGAAATTATACAAAAAAACTCCACAATGCATCTTTAATTAGAAAGATTAGAGGACAAACAGAATCCATTCCAAATCCATACAACTTTAATGAACTTTGTGGTGTAGAACATAAGCCAAGGGAGGCTGCCAACTGTTAGAGAACTGGCTGCGTTACAGAGGTCTAGCAAACCTGGAGCCTGTAGAGGGATAACAGTGACTGAAGATACAAATAAAACTTTGATGTAGAATGAACCAGGGTGCATTAGCTTATCTGAGGCGGGCACACAGCTATTGAAACTGTGGGGAACTATTTATCTCCGGCGAGCTATGTAGGATACATCCAAAAACGAACAAAAACCGGCAGCCCAAATACAGGAGAGCCTGTAAAGCAAGAGAACGTAAGCAAGGGGGCTCTGTACTCAGGTTAAATATAGTGGTGACTAGGTCAGACCTGTGACGGTAAAGCCATGATAACACGTTCATATGAGCTTGGTCAAACAGACGGTTAACTGTGCGAGTTAGCTAAAATATTTACCTCACACATGTTTGTGGTTTAAATTGTGGATGTTACTTCAACGGCTCTATATCAGATTCCTCCCAGAGTCAGAACGTGTTCCCTCTAACGCTCATGGCCCTGTAGGTAAACCCTGGTTAATAAAACAAATGTAGTTCTCTCTCAGTACCCCCATCGCTTCCTCTCATGCTGCTCTAACTTCACTGTAGGCCCACTGTACACAGTACAGAAGGCATGGATGGGGCCCAGCTGGCACAGGTTAAGACCAGAACTGATTTTGTCCATAACAACAAAGGGTTTTGTTGGACGACAGAACTAGAACATTTAGGAACCACTGCCTTTCAGCAAATAAATGGGTTTTCTAAGGTTTTGTTTGTTGTGGAGGAAAGAGAAGTGACCCGACATGAGTACATGCTGCGATGTGTCTTCATGATGCATGTGACTGATCAGCTGTCAAAGATGCAATCATTTACAACTTAAGACAGATTTTCATTAGATGTAATGTCAGTTTAAGAGTCCAAGTAATTTCAAATCTAATTTTTCCTGGTTTGAAATGGAGGTTGTTGGCATTTAGTGGTTTCCTCATTGCGTGTAGGCATAGCTTTCGACTGACGGGCCTAGGCACAAGTTCTGACAAGCTAAAAATATAAACAAACATATTCTGACTCAGGCCTCACCGCAGTCGATCTTGAAAACTCAGGACGTTACTTTTTGTCGGTTAGGATCCTCTTAAAACAGAATGTTTTCTATACCTCTCAAATAACACTTGCAAACATTACAAGTCCTCACATTAAAACCCTGTTACATCATAAACAGGAATCCAAAGAGAGGAAGTTATCAAGGGCAATTCCAGTAATAAAGATATTGCATTTGCAGGCTAAATCTTAACTTAAATGTCTCATTAAAAAAAAAGTTTACCAAGTGTTTCCATTACTCCTTTAGAGGTGTGTATACTTAAGAAAGCAGCCTTCTAAATATCGGAAAAACAAAACAAGCAGTAGATAGCCTAGTGGTTAGAGCATCTGACCAGTAACCAAAAGGTGCTATCAAGTTGTTTTGTTTTGAGCAAGACAGTTTTAACCTTAAATTGTACCCGTAAGATAACCAGGATAAGACAAAACAATTCAAATGCAAAGTATTTAGGTAGACCCAAATAATTTGTTTTAGTGGTTAGATCAGCTTAAGCATTGTACAACATTTCTTGCATACCCCTTTTGTGAATTTTTCTCTTGCTTTCCCTTTCCATCTCCCCCTAAAAACCCACTAACCACGTCAAAACCTCCCCCCTCTTTTTCTTCTTTTCCCTTCCATTATTTTCCCTCCACCCAATGAAGGGGAAAAAGGGGATAAAACAGAAGAAAACCTATCCAGCCATCAACTGTTCACTGGTTGGGTGTGAGTAGTTAACCCAATTCATTCCACTCTCACCCTCCACTCTCTACAGTTCAGCCAATCTTTCCCAGTATTTTATCATGTTACTCTTTTTGCAATACATTCCTCCATTGTACCAATGTGTCTTAGAAGATTCTGAAACCCCCCGGTCTAATATTTTTTCCTATTGCCTGATGTGCTTCCCAAAGTGGCTCAACTGTATGTTTAGTTTTAGCATTAGCCAAAGTAATTATCCAGAGCAAAATGTTTCGCCTCGCCGGCTCAGGGACTTGACATAGCAACTTTGTGGTTGCTAGTCAGATGATCTAATTTCTAAGCGATCTGTTGACCGGTACATAAGTCTGCATTAGTCATACCCTGGTATTGGGATTTGACAGCTATTGTTGAGAAATCTTTATGGGGCAAGTAAAGCTGGGCCCATTTAGTCCACTGGTTGATTGGCTGCTAAGCTCGAGGGTCAACCAAGATTTTTAAAGCTGAGAAGCTACAGAGAACAGACGAAAGATCACTTGTGCTACATCAGGAGAATGCCTGGACCTCTTATATGGCCCTTGTTAGGAACATCTCATGTTGAATAAGGTGAAGGGGATACTAGAGTGCAACTTCAAAGATGCAGTCTGGGACATTTGTGAATAACAAACCTTTTTAAACCTCTCATTTTGGGTTGGATGTGTAATATGATATTTATATGTGAATAAACACTACCGTCATTCCTCAGTTTCATTTAAGGCATATAGTCCTCCATTTTCAGGACTTGTGTTAGCCTGACAGCAACCCTTATGCATCCAGTGTCCAAAGACACATGAATGCATCTCATTTTATTTTTGGACGCCCAGGTTGACCTTCGCATGGAATTGCCCATTTGCACTCACAAGCCCCTTCAAAGTGCAGTTACAAAAAGCACCAAACTGCTAAATCTGAACTTTTCTATTTTGCAAATGGATTTGAATAATGCAGAGAAGAAATTGATTAAATATTTAAAGATGGCTAGGCCCCAAAGAGGACATCCCAATCTGGTTGCCCACCCTAGCACTGTTTGTACTGTTAGCTTGTACTGCTGTAGGCTAGCTGCCTTATCCAGAAATCACCTGTGGGACTTGGACAGGTGGAAAGAGTACATAAGAGTACACAAACAAAAGGACAACTTAGTCCAGTGCTCCACTGACAACGCTTTGACTTCTCTCTG
The DNA here is from genome assembly GCA_016801175.1 of Esox masquinongy. NCBI lineage: Eukaryota > Metazoa > Chordata > Actinopteri > Esociformes > Esocidae > Esox > Esox masquinongy. Next base: position 51,907 of record JACXGI010003078.1, on the reverse strand, counting down.
TGATGAGATAAATAGCCTAGATCAGTCAGAGCAGACCTACCCTTCAATATCCTCAGTCAGACAGAAACAAGCTCTCCATGAGAAGCCAAGAGAAACCTGTTAAAACCACAGGCTAATGAGGCCATGGGCAGACAGGTTCTGAGGTTCTCTAGCATGCCAGTCCTCTACACTAACTGGGTGCAGACAACTGGGCCCTATTGGTTGTAGGGCTCTCATTTGAAATTGCTTAATCAGAGAGACTAAATAGTTAACTGAAGATAGCTTGAGGGAGAAAGCTGAACATCACAAGATTGAGACATTGGTGAGTAATGGGTACTGCCATAAGCAATACGTACAAGCCATTGAAGCCATTATAGTAAACAGTGTTTAAACAACAGCCTATCCAATTTTGAAAACATTCCTCACAGATTTAATTGGCACCATAGACCTGGCTAGTGGTTTTATATGGTGAGGTCAGCTGTAGGCACATCGCCAAAATGAACTGAAATGTGATCCAGAGATGAGACCCTACGGTGAGGAGTTCAGTGATGTCATCACGGGCCGCTTTTTCCTCTGCAAAACTTGAGAAATGGTTCATTGCATTATTACCCATTCATTTCTTCCATAGGGGATTTTTAGATCCACTTCAAATAAGGTCTTTGTTTTGTTTAGGCTTACCCCAGCTCAGGGGTTTTAATAAAAGTGTACATTTCTTAAGGATAAGGTGACTGTTGTCAACACAGTTGCATGAATTCACTTTACACGAAAATGACTAGCTACATACAGGCTATTTTTTTTTCACTCCTCCCCCTTCCTTCCTACTGCTCCCTTTCACCTACCACCCCCGCCCCCCCAGCCCCCAAATATCTTCTGTCATTTCAGTTGGATGACATCACCAGGGTCTGCATCTCATCATGGTAGCTAGTTTTACAAGGAACATCATATAGAAGCTGAACTAATGTAAACCGTATATTTATTGTAAACAATAGCTAAGGGCTTATTGAGTTAATATGTATTCCACATGGTCGATTAGTCATACCATCTACAAAGCAGAATTAGAAGAACATTCAATGGGGAGACGATACGAGATGCAGTGCAAAGCCCGGAAATCAATTGAAAGAAACGTCCACCCAAAGAAGCATCACTTTGTGTAAGTGAATGGATTAAGCTAAAACTAAACACTCGTCATCGCAGCACACTTTAGATATTTTTCCTAAACCTGTTGGCCAAGGCTTCCAATGCTGTGGGATGGGGTGCAAAAGCTGTGGATTTCAAAGAAGCTGAGTGTAAAAATGACAGTAAAATTTGATTCCAAAAAAAGCACCCTTGAACCCCAACACTTAACCTTACAGCCCAAAATCTAAAAGGAAGAACAAACTGAATCACTGGTTCTGACGTCAGTCATCTAGTGACTAGGTTACCCTGCTGTGGCAAGCATTTCATTGTTGTTCCTAGCTGGAAAGCATGTCCGTTTGTGTCTGTCTGGGGTGATTTGTGCAGTAACAATGCTACTAATTCAGTCTGATCTTACAGGTCAATAGACTTCCAGACAGGAGTATATCCTATTCAGAGTCACTGTAATATTAGCCCTTGCCCAATACTGAGGGAGTGCATGGGCGATGGATGAAATTAATTCTACACAGATCTTATAGCGGTCAAACAGATAGGGAACAGTCACACCAACTAATGCAGGAAGTAGTAAGATATGGTTAAATGACATGAACACCTGTAAGACCTGACAAGTGGGGAGACAGGGGGCTGGGTAAGGGCAGACAGGGGGCTGGGTAAGGGCAGGCAGGGGGCTGGGTAAGGGCAGGCAGGGGGCTGGGTAAGGGCAGGCAGGGGGCTGGGTAAGGGCAGACAGGGGGCTGGGTAAGGGCAGGCAGGGGGCTGGGTAAGGGCAGACAGGGGGCTGGGTAAGGGCAGACAGGGGGCTGGGTAAGGGCAGGCAGGGGGCTGGGTAAGGAAGCAACACACAGGGATCAAGACTTGTTATGCATTAGGTTAGGCTATATGAGTTGCTATTTCTATTAGTCTCTTTCATGATCAATCTACCCCTTGCCTCTACTTGTCATGTTTAGCACGTGACGGAAGATTAAAACCCATAGATTTCTGTTATTCTAATAAGTTCTAGTTAGTGCTTCAGTTTGGGGAAAACATAACCCAGCATTGTAGCTCCCATGCAAGCTCTCCTCTCCAAGAGTGAAAGACCTGCAAGCCTAAACAGTTCAATAATGACAAAATAATTCATGAACTTTCTCCATATTTGCAGTAATTCCCCTTTCAAATTTGAGGAAATAGAACTGAATCAAATTTAAATAGCAGATGTGTTAAATACCACCATGTTAGACCCACTTGCTTTTAGGGTATTATTATTTTGGTGACAAGCTATGTAAAGCATGTTTGAAACACCAGCTATTTAAAAGACTTAATCTACTTTAACACATTTTAAATAATTACAAAACATGTGATACTGTATTTGTACTTGTTGAATTTCATTGAAATGGTTTCAAAATCTGCTTCCCGTGGGGTGTGTCCAATCTAAATGTAAACTACTGTAATGGGTTAAAGTTATTTAATGGCCCCAAACCTGAAAACCAAAAAGAGGAATTCACCCACAGGAAAATAGCCTGTGAACTAGTCTCTCCAGCTCATTTCACTTCTTGTCACCCGGGGAGTTTGCATGACAGCTAAAGATATTGGTAACACTGCTTGAGGCTACCAAAAAACACTATTCCATTTACAGAGTTTATAATTAGGGGAGAAGACTGTCAGCCCATAGCCACAACTGATACCAATAAACAGATCACCCCTGCCTCCAAATCTTGTTTGGCATCAGCAAACTAAAGGGACACTCAACCCTGTCTCGAGAGGGACTACACCCAAAACCTATTCTAACCTTAACCCACCCCTAATCTTTTTCAGAGGGAAAAACATCCAGAACTGAGTTATGACAGTGAATTCATAGTAAGTAATTCAGTCACATATTCACAGAGAAACAATGATCAAAGTCCTAATGTAGGGTTATAACAAGGGGATTATACTATACTCACAGCAGCAATCCCAGTCGGTCTTAATGTCATTTGTCTGCGGGGCTGGAAATAATCTACAGCACACAAACGTTTTAAATCCATAATCTCTCTCTCTATTTCAGTCAGTTCATTATTTGACAAGAACCATCTCAAAATAATGTCACTAAATTTGACAAAACAGCTGGTGTTAACCTGATTGATATCCATGCATTGCTGGGCACCATGAGTATCCCATTGCATTGGTGCCCCACCCACCTCTTGAAATGCTTTTGATTATCTACGGTCGATATCAGGGCTCAAAGACAACTGAGAACAATCACGCACACATAGCTAATGTACAACATATCTCGCAATCATCAATTAATCATTGTACTTAATCACAGCTATGTTGTTTGACTACTGTGTCAATAAGTGTTTGACTACTGTGTCAATCAGTGATTGACACATACCAAACTATGTTTATTCTTCCGGCATGAAACACAGTGTTTAAATTGTTTCAAAAAGGCCTGTTTGTGTAATACTTCGATGCAGAGAACAAAGCAAGCGTTTTACATTAACAATCCAGTCTGTGTTATATCAGGTAGCTTGTGAACTCACCTAAGGATATCCTTTTGCTGGCTAGCAGCTTCAGTTATAACGGTACTGTCTTCAACTAGCTAGTTAAGTTACCAAGCCAGGGAGATAACACGGCGTAGCGTTACTTCCTCCGACAATTTCGACGACACGGTCTATCGTTCCAAACCGACCACCTTTCTATTTGTTCTTCAGCAACAGATCTATCAGTAACTTACATGAACGTTGTCATCAACCTTTCCGTATTTAGTCTTAAAAGAACTGAGAGAATTCGCTCAAGCTTCGCATGCCAGGCAGCTAACTTTTCATCCAAAGCTGTACTTCCGGTTACAGCTTCCGCATATTCCTTTGTCGTGAGTGAACGCCTCTCAAAGGATGTAAACGTGTAAATGCGTCCCTTGTGCAAGTTAAGTGGACCAAAAATCAGAGCCACCCAACGTAGATGACTGTCAGTACAACTAATCACTTTCAATTGATCATTCATACACTGGCTTAACTGTAGGAATAAAAAAACGTTAACCTAATGTCTTGAAAACATTTCCTTAGACGTGATGAAGCTAAAATAGATTTCATAGAGATAACTTAGGTGTATAATAGTTAATGGTGTAGGCTACGTAAAGAAAGACAACCCCTTAAATTGAAACTATCACTTATAATCTATCAATAACTCCTATAATCGGTGTAAACACTTCTTACCTGTGTGCACTGTGCTGTTGGGAGAGCAGACGGTTACCCTCCCCTACTGTCTCTCTCTTCCTTTTCTCTTTCCCTTAGTCTGTAGATCCAAACGGAGACAGAAAGTGTGTTTGTTAACTTTCCTCTCCTGAGCCAGTGCCCCTACAGTTGGTGGACCCTCCCCCATCTTCCTCTCCTCCCCTTCTCATTGGAAAAGGAATGACACCATCCTTCCAAACATGTTCTTTCTCGTTTGAATTTCTCTCAGGATATGTATATTACTGTGTAAACACCCCCCACCCCCCAGTGAAGTTGTGTATTCATTTACTTCTGTACAGCAGTAACCCCCCTTCCCCTTTTCACCCTCTCAGTTTATCCCTCTCACTCTCTCCCTCACTGGATTCTTGCAACATTCTTCATTCTATGACATCAACACTGCCTGCCTTTCCTTGTAAGGTCAGAGAGAGAGGGAGAGGGAACAAGAGAAAAAAGGCAGGGGAGGAGAGATAATAGAGGTAGAGGCTTGATTACAGACACTAAAATTGTTTCAGGGAGACAACGAGAAACAAAAGCCACAGCAAACTAATATCAGAAAAAACATTACCGAACTACTCTGCACACAGAAAAGGATATCACAGATTGGGAATTTGGAAATACAACATTCCACACATTTATTCTTTGTTTTGTTGCACTCACTGTAAGACCTGTTCCTGTCCAGGCGTAAAAGCCATTACCATTCAGTTCAGCTCAGATACATATACAATTATTTCCTTGGCAAAGAACACAAATGAGTGTAATGAATATTAACTCATATTTCATTTTGGCTGTTATTCTACATTTTATTGAGTGAAAAACCAAATAAGGGCATGGTTCTTCGAAGACCCCTTCAAAGCAACTGTTTGTACTCACAAATGGTGATGTGAGTCAGTCTGGAGTGGATGACACCTCCACCTCTGCTAGCTATCTGACACAGCTTCTCGATCGAATGTATGCACACGTCATAAACACACACACACACACACACACACACACACACTTTAGATCTGGGTAGGGTCTTATCACACGATCATGTGTTTGACAGCTGGTATAATGAAATTCATTTATTTTTTAGCACACAATCCGGCAACTCTTCCAAGTATTCAGCTTGGACAAGACCACAAGCGACACTTTAACTTGTGCTTCGAACAGTGCAGGAGGATAATGTATGATGACGTAGTGTTGCGTAACTCACTGCTGTTAATGATTTGTCCATGAACGACAGGGTGTGGTTACATGGGTCATAGATTGCCTATTGTCCATTATTAAAGGTTCCCAGGCCTTCTACACTTTTATTAGGAAAGAAAATGCAGTTTCAACCCATGCTAGCATTCCATGGTTCTACCGGTGCAGGCCTGAGCAAAGGTGTGTCCCCGCTTGCTTTTAGGGTATTACTGAATGGCCATGCCTGAAAGAACAACACTGTCTCAATCATCAGCACTGTTAAGCAAGCACGTGAGCTATTCCATTGTTGTCTTAGTTCAGGGATGGGATTAGAACATAGTTTGTGGTTAGCATGACTAGAATGAGATATTCTGGTTTTCAAGTGGATTTTTGTTTTTCCTGACCAGGAAATATACACAGTGAATTCCAAAAGTATTTGGACAGTGACACATTTTTGTGTGAGTTTAAAAGGTGGAAAATCTGTCCTGATTTTAATCAACAATTTAGAAATGACAAATGAAAATGAAAAAGTCATGAATCAAGACGAGACACTGACATCTTTCTTGTGCATTCACTAGTGATGCAAACAAACTCAAACAAACAACTGCTGTGAAGCCAATTGTCCAAATACGTTTTGCACCCTAAAAGGAGGTACTATGTATAAACCTTCTGTACTTTCTAAATGGTTTATCCAATACGGGTGAAATACACTGAAGCCTGCACCTCAACACTGTCAAAAACCCAAATCCAAAGGGTTGGAAAACAAAGCCAACAAAACAATGTTTGCTGTCCAAATAACTTTGGAGTTCACTGTATCCGTTGCTAAGGCCCAGAGTTCTTCCTGGTCAATCTGTGGGCCCTACAGGGAGTTTGTAGGTGGAGTCTGGCAGCTGTGGGGTCCTGCAGTCACCATTGAGGCTAGGTTAAAACAACAGGAGACCATTAGAATCACAGCCAGACAAGCTGGAATGAACAGTCTGCCCTTTCCCCTCCCATCTGCCCTCTCTTTTTCTCTTTCCTCTCCCTCCACCTCTCTCTGTTTCCTTCCCCCACTGTCTCTCCTCAATCATTACCTTTTATTCCAGTATAAACGATCTACACCTAACCCCTCTTTCTTTCGTTCATTCTTTCTTCCCTTCCTCTTGATCAATTTCTGATTCACTCTTTTTTCTCTACACCCCCCCCCCCAACTCCAACTATTATTTATTACCTGTTCTTGCAGAGTTAATATCCAGATCCTGCTCTGCATCCAGGTCTGATTCACGAAGTAAGGAGAGGGACATTCACATACACTTTTTCTGCGATGTTGTCTGAGCTCTCTATGACATGCACAGCTTTTATATACAAAACAATATCCCTGCACATTGGAAACATGACTAACACTGGCATATTTTAACAACATTAAATGCATTCTCCCAGTCCTAACCCTTAGTGGAAAAACCGTCCTTGTGCCAACTGGCCCCCTTTCAGCAGCACAGGTGGTATGGTCAACACGGCTAACTCAGTCTGCAGTTCCTGTTTTCCCCAGCAGATGCCACTGTCAACTCCTCCATGTTCACCATAGTTCAGGGCTATTTAACTCCAGTCCTTTTTATAAAAATGTGTTTTATAAAGCCCTTTTTACATAAACAGCTGTCACAAATTATCCAGATATCCAGCATAAAACCCTAAAAAGCAAGAAGCAACAAAACATGAATACACATAGTCTAGGAATAACTTCATAGTTGTGAAGAAACCTAGAGTTTCCAGAGTAGAGCTGGGCTCTGAAAGGTGGCCAGCCCTCTTCTGGCTGTGCCAGGTGAATATTATAAGATTAAATAAAAGATTTTTTGGACACCAATATTTTATTTGTTCTGATGAACAACAGGTCAATAAATACAGGTGGGCTGTGTCCAGAGTCTTTAGGCAGAATCCAGACGAGCTGCACCACCAGGTGGACAAGGACAGGAATGACCAGGTGGGCTGTGGGCAGTGACAGCAGGAGGCATCAGGCAGAAGCTCAGTCTGCAACACGACCTTGTGGACTTTGTATAGGGACAGCCAGGTGTTAGTCCTAAGGACCCAGGTCCCCCTAAAAGCCATAGAATTCAGTCGGACCCTAGTCCCCCGACACATAAATGATTGCATCGTAAAAACTAAGGACAAGGAAATAACTCTGTCCACTTCCCCAAGCACCAGACCACCAAGGGGACACCCACCAACCGCAAACCACCCTGAGGCATGGCCAATTATAGCTCACATACACTGAACAAAATTATAAACGCAACACTTTAGTTTTTGCCCCCATTCATCACGAGCTGAACTCAAAGATCTAAGACTTTCCTATGTACACAAAAGGCCTATTTCTCTCAAATATTGTTCACAAATCTGTCTAAATCTGTGTTAGTGAGCACTTCTCCTTTGCTGAGATAATCCATCCACCTCACAGGTGTGGCATATCAAGATGCTGATCAGACAGCATGAGTATTGCACAGGTGTGCCTTAAGCTGGCCACAATAAAAGGCCACTCTAAAATGTGCAGTTTCGCTGTATTGGGGGGGTCCGAAAACCAATCAGTATCTGGTGTGACCACCATTTGCCTCACGCAGTGCAACACATCTCCTTCGCATAGAGTTGATCAGGTTGTTGATTGTGGCCTGTGGAATGTTGGTCCACTCCTCTTCAATGGCTTTGCGAAGTTGCTGGATATTGGCAGGACCTGGAACATGCTGTTGTATACGCCGATCCAGAGCATCCGAAACATGCTCAATGGGTGACAAATGATTGTTGGTTATTTTGGTGTTTTTATAAACGTTATGGTAGTGTCCCAAAGGCCGAGCAAACTTTTACTCAAGCGGTCCCAAGTGGAAGTAGGCCATGCTTTTCCTGGCACTAAAACGTATGAGAAACTCTAGTATATGAGATCGTGTACCACATCTATGAACAGGGTTGGGTAGGTTACTTTTTAAATGTAATCCGTTACAGTTACCTGTCCACATTTGTAATCAGTAAGGTAACTTTTTGATTACTCAAACTCAGTAACGTAATCTGATTACTTTGAATTACTTTTATATTACTTTCATATTAAGAGGCATTGGAAAACAAATAGGAATAGCCTATAACCAACTGAACACCATTTGCGGGATCAATCAATGTTAGAGTTTACATAGCTGGCCGAAATTCGCATTTTACCTTATGGGTTGTGTAGGCTTCAGAGTCTTTGAAAATGGGTTTCTAAACCATTGCTTTTTACTTCAGTATGATTGGGCTACATCTCTACATTACACGCTAAAGGTCTGTCAGATATTCAGTCATTCCAATTAATCCATTAAATTTCGATCTTCCAGAATCTGACCTTTTATCAGAACATAACCCAAAATCTAATGATGCTTAAGCCTGTTCTGTTATTTGTGTTGTATTCATGTTTTTAATTGCTTCAAAACATTGTTGAAAAATAAATGGCAATTACTCGAAAAGGGTATCGCCATTGTTGTATATAAAAATTAAGATATCCGTAGCTTTTCGCGCATAAACTAAATCTGCAGTAGTCTGATGATTTGCTCTACAACCAACATTGTCAAAATGTTGCAGAAACCCCTGGCACGCGAATGCACGTTTGCAACCGTGAACACCCGCATAGAAATAAGATTTACCCGCGCGAACGTAACCTGTGATTATTATGGCCACCAGTGATGGATTTTCAAATGAAATAAATAAATAAACTGCGATTATAAACCTGCACTCTTAGCTTAAAGTAAATGACGTCAGCAGCCAATGATAACCAATGAACACAATTTTCAGAGATGCAAAGCAAGCAGAATCACATGGCCTACCAGTATGGACGGAGTTGATGTCGCCGCGTCAAATGCAAATAATCACGGTACATTCACACTGTTCGCGACATTTCGGAAAGCCAACGCTAGCATCGCCCAGTGTGCTTCGCCTGTAGCATACTTGTGGGTGTGTCTTTGGGCGAACTAGTATCATAACAGCAGGTAAGCTGTGTATTAAGGTTTGAAAATAGCACATTTGTATGAAGGAACGTCAGATTATTGCAATGGTTAAAAATGGAATAGAAACGTATTTTAATACATTTTATATATCACTACTCAATTCATATGCCTCATTGATGTAATTCTTACAACTTACAATGCTAGAAATAGGTAGCCACCAGTCAGCTAACGTATCTAATATTGACACCAGAAGCACCAACTATCTCGGCCACCTGTCTCCATGCTGCATTTTTTTGTTTGCGTCTCTGTAGGAAAATAGTACAGCTCCCATCACTGCTACTAAAAGTTGTTCAATTTTTTTCACACAACTTTTAAAAAGGACCGCAAAATCAGTTCTATTTAAGTTCTTTTAATTGCACGGAGAGCATTTCACAACCACCTACACAAAACCCCGTGATTGGTCAGTCCCCAGCGATAGGCGCGGGTGATTTGTATAAAGTTGGAAAATCTGAACTTTTTCTTCGCTTCTTACGGATCCCACGCATTGCCCCACAAGCCACTCGCTCGCCACGCTTCCCTTCATTGAAATGAATTGAGCCATCGCTCCCATCGCGAATAGTGTGAATGTACCATCATCCTTTGGCAGAGTGCTTCCCAACACACCTTTTCTCCTCAAATGTCGTGGTAAATTCCATATAATGTTTTATCTTGAAGGCAGCGCCATGTTACAGCTATCTAACAAATACTTCCCTAATCTATTAAACAATTCCTGTAAAAGTTCTTCGGTGCAGCTCGTCCTGGCTGTGTTCGGTGCATTTCACAAATAAACATTGAAACTTGTAAAAGATATAACACCAGCTAGGCCTATTGCCTATCATTGTTCTGAGAATTATGCGTCGAGTAGATAACTAAATAACATTTTATATGACTCGGCTAATATTATCGAAGATATACTCTGTCTTTACCAGCCATCCAACCAACCAAAACCGGAGATATTTAAACTAGCGCTTCCTCCGTCGCTAAACTGGTTATGCGCTTCCACCTTTGCGCGCATGATGATCACACACAACTGAGGCGCACAATTCATATTTTGGTTGAAATAACTGTTTTTATAACATTAAATAATAAACTCAAACATACAACGTGTCATAATTATTTCGCGCACCTATTCTTTTTCAATTGAAGTAATCCAAATGTAATCATACATTTTTTTCAAAAGTATCTAATCCGATTACAATATTTTTGTTGGTAACGTAACGGATTACAGTTACTGTTTTTTTTGTAATGTAACAGATTACTTGTAATCCGTACTTGTAATCCGTTACTCCCCAACTCTGGCTATGACATAACATATCCAGACACTTTTTCATGCTGAAGAACAGCCCATGATATGTTGATCCTACATCATTCCCGTCGTGCATCAAGTGCCCTTCACCCTGAGAATGCACAGTGCTGTTTCTGTTTAAGAGTGATGAATGGGATTCTCCACTGTAATTCAGTACTATTCTTTATTTCCCTACATGTCCTCTATCCCCCCTCCATGTCTAAACCACCTGAAAGTCATCTTCAACCCTGCCTGTGTTTTATTTTCTCCACCTTCTGTCTAATGTCCAGGTATTTCACTCTCTGTGTCCTATCAGTACCAGGCTTTATCCCTAAACACATCTCTCTCCCTTCCGAAATGCCTCAAAGTGTTTTCAATTTTTTACAAACATACACGCACAGACACGTATTTGGAATTGCTATCAAAATAAGGACTGGAAGTATCCTTAAAAAACATTTAACCCTGACCCTAAACCTAATTCTAACCTTAACCCTAATTCTATCTTTCACCCTCAGCTAAACCCCAACTCAAATAAAGCTTTTTTCAAATTGTGGATTTCTGATTTCAGTAAATCAGAAATACACAAACATACAGACAAACATAGACAGATGCCTAACTATATACATTAAAATGTATTCCCTTTAATATAATACTCATATTTGTACTAATCTTAACTCTAACCCTAATTTAAACATGGCAGAGGTTTGAGAGAAGCAGCAGGAGTTAGAGAGAGCAAGGAGGAGGATGGTGATATAGAGTGAGAGGAGGGAAGGGTTAGAGAGGAATGGTGATAGATAGTAGGGTGCTTAGAGAAAAGTGGGAGGAGTTAGAGTGAAAAGACAGGGATGGCAATAGAGTGAGAGGAGGGAGGAGTTACAGATGAATCATCCAAAATGAATGAACACATTGTCAAAAACATGAGAGCAGCCAAAAACATGTACTTTCATCAGTTGATGGAGAGGAAGAGAGATGGAAGGTGATTCAAGCTGTTTTGATGTAACAAAGACTCATCAGTATTCAGGTACAATTGATTCAACAGCAAAACAAACAACATATAACGGTCAGACTGACAGAAAAACAAGAAAGACAGTGAGAACCTTTTGCACACTGCTCTAAACAGGAACCACAGCACCCAAATAAAACTCATTATAGCTGTCACTCCACACCAGATAAATAATACTAACAGGTGCATATATGAAACTAATTTGTTCTGTATGTTGCAGGGCCAGTGTTACTGTTTGACTCTCTTTGATACGTCACCCACCTCTCTATGTATGCGCGTGTGAGTAGGTGTGTGTGTTTGCGTGACTGACATCTTTGCGTGGGCACGTGCGACTCAGGTAAAATTAATGTCAAGGCTGTTGTTCCCTCTGTGGTTCCCTCTGTGTTTCCCTCTTTGGTTCCCTCTGTTGTTCCCTCTGTGGTTCCCTCTGTGTGCCTCATTCTGGCAGCAGCCATGTCTAAGTTCACAACACTATAAAAGCCATGTGTGTGTATGTGTGTGTGTATGTGTTAAATACAATTGGAAAAGGGAGAGAGAGACAGGAATAGAGAGAGAAAAACAAAAGTGGGATGCAGGAGAAGGAAAACATACACACAAACACGCACAGATACACACACACTTATTGACAAAACAGAGTGATGGACGGTGATGGAGGTATATAGAGGGGGATTAAGAGAGCGTGAAGGTCTCAGAGGTTCCTGAGACCTCTGAGACCTTCAGAGGTGTCAGAGGTTAATTTCATCCTACAGGAAAAAGGAATGAGACTCACAGAGGAGGAAAGCGATAAACAGTATTACAAAATGAAGAGAGGGAGGAGTGATGGACAAACAGACCGGAGATGATGGATAGAGGGATGAAGGGGGAAGGCAGAGAGAGTCAAAGAGAGGCATACATATAACCAATCAGTCAGTAAATTTTTTTTCAGAATACTGTTTTTGGCATTAGCAATTGTAACAAAGTACTTATACAGTAGTGTTTAGGTAAACTGCTTCCACTGACCATCATGTTAGGCTGTATACTATAGCTGAAACGTGGTCAAACAAGAAACAAGGGACGGTACAGTTGTTGCATTATGACTGCAGTTCAAAAAACACATCATTACTTATCAAAATATAATGCAAGATACAGTATATTTCTCAAAACTATTCATTGAGGCCAGTAGGGGCCACACGAATCAGGTATATACCCAGAGCATTCTGTCCAGTGTGGGCTTGATCATGTCCTCTGGGGCTACAGAGGCGTGACGGCATCCATGCTCTGGCCTCACATCCAGAGGTACCAGACCATGCATGTTCTCTCACATTGTGTATAGGTCTACAGTAGCATAACCAAACCACTGACACATTTAAGCGATTTTAAAGGTTAGAAGACATCACTTTGAATAAATGCTACATTGATGTCCTTACCCTGTAAGCAGTTTATGACCAAAGTATGACAGGAATCCACACTTTGGTTTAATTTCCCAGACATTATTTGCAAATGCTACCATTTTTGCATTTCTGGTACAAATCCAATCCACTTCCAGAGACCTGGAATAGTTCCGTTATTCATTTGTATCTCCAGCACAATGTCTTATCGTGTTTTATAACTTGTTTATGACATTTCCAGCCAGAAGAAACCTATTGGTCAAATAAAAATTCACTATGGCTCAAAATTTGGCATGGGTATGAATACCTTTGGGCTTAACTGTATATAAGCATTTTTTGTTTATCATATCCAGAGTTGTAAAAAGTACAAAGTAAAAGTACTCAACTGGGTTCGGCTGTTTTCACCACTTTAGGGAAGTATCTAATTAAGATCTAAGTAACCAGGTAAAGGGAGTTCAAAACTAACTAGTGAACAATTAAATAAAAAGGAAGAGTGTAAATTATCAATTCAGGTCACTGGTTAGTTATGAACTATGTTTACCTGGTCATTTAGCTCTTCCTAAGGAACTGGTGAACACAGCCGAGTACTTCTACTTGGTACTTTTAACACCTCTGATCATATCTAAATTTGGTGCCAGGAAATGAAACCAAAGCAAGGAATTCTGTAAAACATTATCCATAGGCTGTTGACCAAGTATGGACACTGATGTGCCATTGTTTTGGTTGGGTTAACTATCCCTTTAAACCATTTATTACTCTTGAAATGCTTGATTGAATTGAATGTTCACATTCTGCACACTGAGGGCACGTAGCCCATATGTGTCATACAAAAGGGACCCACTGAAACACACCAGCGGTTCTATGAAGCAAACAAATACACATTTTGAAGGGCCCAAAAAACAGTTTTGCCGATTGTGTCTCCTCATTGTGACAACACCAATTAAACAGATCATTTAGAATTTCAACTGAAGATATCATGTTTCACTTCTAGGTGAGCCTGATCTTTTCTGCTTCTAGCCAAGCTTGGAATGCTGACCTTATCTACAGCCTTACTCTATATCACATCCAGCCATAGGGATTTATTTTTCTACAGCCTTACTCTAT
>JACXGI010003078.1:15122-30864 GCA_016801175.1 Esox masquinongy | reverse complement strand
AATTTGTTTTGTCAAAATCAATCTACGGGCCAGGCAGGGCAGTTACTAAAACATTTATAGGCCCATAGAAATGTCTACATATTTTCAGATCTAGTTTTAGAAGTGTAAAAGTGGCCTGGAGTGTTTTTAATAACCATGAAAAATACATTTGACTACACACTCAAACCTACTGCAGGGTGTATTAGTCAGCCCACCCCTGGTTTATATCATTATCACCAACACACTCACATGCAACTATGTCAAAAAGGATGTGTCTGGAACTTCAGAAAGGTTGTGATATAGGACCCTGGATCTCTTTAGGACATCCTCTGTTTAGTGTTGATCTAGTACAGAGCACTCCACATTGGATGTGCTTTCAAGAACCAATTGGGTCCATACAGTATCTTAACTGATCTTGAGGGTAAACAGACGAAGATGTATTTGAACCAACAACCTGTCAGTAAAGTGAGGTACTATGACGTGCTGTAAAGGCCCAGACTCCAGATAGACAACACCTAAACTGTAACTCCATTCATCTGTACTGTCTGAATCAGATTAGCCAAGTTAGTGTAGGGCTAGAGTAAAACGGTACCCCTCCGTGTGTGTTGGTGACCAGTGATTAGCCTGTTAGCCTATGCTGTCAGTCATGGCATCCAATGTAGGCTCTTACAAGTTGGACGCCGGAGCTGGAGTAAGGATACATGCCCTCTACAGCCTCTCCTGACAAGGGCATGTATCAGGGGAGAATGGCAGGACAGGGGAGCACAGATTTTCAGGAAGAGGCTATCCACCCGTGGCTGTGTGTGTTACACAGACATGTTTAACCCTTTCACCCACAGCCTCCCCACACTCTCTGTCTCAGTGTCGCCTTGAGCTCGGGAGCTCTGCTGTTTCCCAGGCTAGCTCTTTGGCTCACTCAACCTGGCATCTGCCCAAACCAGCCCTGCTGTAAGTTCAGCCTGCCTCCCCCCGTGACAGCTTGCCTTAACGCAGCTGTCACCATCAGCACCCTCAAGCAGCACAGAGACCCCCGTTTCCATCTAGCTCTGTATTGCTCCTTTATTGCAGCAATGAAAAGTAAGCAGAAAGCAGAGAGATCATGCTTCCTCAATAATGAGAAAAAAGCCAAAATTTAGAAAACACATGTGCTAAGGAGTGAGAAAAGTTTACCAAGGAGACCAAGGAGAGGGCTGGGACTAGGGGAGAGGTCTGAGAGTAAGAAAAGTTCTAGGGGGTAGGCAGAGGTCTGGGAATTGAGAAAGGATGGAGAGTGGATGAGAAGGCTGAGACCTGGGGGTCAAGGTGTGGCTGTTCCCTGGGGTGTGGCTGCTGCTAAGGGTGTGGCTGTTCACTGGGGTGTGGCTGCTGCTAAGGGTGTGGCTGTTCACTGGGGTGTGGCGGCTGCTAAGGGTGTGGCTGTTCACTGAGGTGTGGCTGTTGCTAAGGGTGTGGCTGTTCACTGGGGTGTGGCTGCTGCTAAGGGTGTGGCTGTTCACTGGGGTGTGGCTGTTGCTAAGGGTGTGGCTGTTGCTAAGGGTGTGGCTGTTCACTGGGGCGTGGCTGTTGCTAAGGGTGTGGCTGTTCACTGGGGTGTGGCTGTTGCTGAGGGTGTGGCTGTTCACTGGAGTGTGGCTGTTGCTAAGGGTGTGGCTGTTCACTGGAGTGTGGCTGTTGCTATGTCTAGGGGTGAGAGCTGGCTCATTGCTCTGTTCTGGTCATGTGCTCACTGGCTACTGCTGTTGAGGCTCCTGTATGGCTGCAGCTGTCACACTCCTTCAGAAAGGGCTTGTCTTTTTAGGAGCTGTGGGGTGTGCTCTCTTTCCGTGCATCTTGTAGCTCTGAATAAAAATAGCTTTCAAATCCACTTGTCTTGTTCAAGGAGTATTGCCCTGATTTGAATGTCCTCTCAAAACAAGACACAGATCTGATGCGTGCGTTAGCAAAGCTTATGACGATAGCTGAGAAATGCCAATGGTATTTCCAAAAGATGCATCCATACATCAACATGTGTTCTACCCAGTAGGTCTCATCTAACCACCAATGAAATTAAATGGTTGTGTGCTGTAGGATCAGTCATTAGAGTGATTCATGATGGGGGTTGGTGTGTAGGGTGGTTAATCTGCTAATTGACCAAATGAAGTAACATTATGAAGGGTTGGGGGTTTGTTGTGTTTTTGTGTGCACTAATGTGCACAAGTATATGTGTTTGTTTCTTTCAGCCACACAGCGGTGGAGTCCCAGCCTTTAGGCTGACTGTGTGTCTCACCTGAGCTGTATCAGTCCCACGGTTGGCCTGGGAGACCCTTCGAAAAACATGACTGGGTAATCGTGGTGTCAGACAAATCTGACTGAATTTGTCAGTGTTACGCCCTGAATGGGAGATACAGAGATTTAATAGATTTAAGTTATATGCAGGAAGCAGATGGAAGCAGCTATTTAGTCAACTGACAGCTGTGTAGATAACGTCTATCAGTACACATATCCAGAACTGTACTTGGTCTGAAGATGTTGCTAGTGTTATATACTAAATAGAGACAGTCTACACAAAATCAAGTTATGAGTATATGGGGTGATCTATTCAGAGAGGTAAGAGTTTGATATACTTATTGACAGGGTAAAAGTTCCATCTCTACAATATAGACCTATCTAGATATGATCTATCTAGATATGGAGAGATGGAGAATGTTTTGGAGTAGTGTACTGCAGCTATTTAATTTACAGATAAAGCACCCTCAGATCCAAATTGCCCATATTACGTAATCTCATTGTATTATCTATAGTTCCTTCTGTGTTTGTGCTAGACACACCATTTTTTTTACTGTGTGCAGCCAAATCTTGTGAGTCAGCTGATATAAGCCACTAATCTATTTGCATTACCAGAATGTGTTTTTTGATGGTAATTTTGCCATGGTAGAATGTGCTCTTACATAGCTCAAGACGCTGCTGGGGGTACAGACATTGTCTTGTCACATGAACAATCGACATGACCAATTGGTTGGAGCTACAACTGCATACGTAACCCTGTTAGGATCAGGAGAGTCTCTGGAACACGTGGGTGTGTTCAGTTTTGCTGTATAACACCCATAAGCTGTTCTATCAACTGAAAGGTAAGCTAAGGAGTGACAGGTGAAAAGGCAAAATCACCACCATTAGGTTCATGTACAAATATATTCCAAAAAATAATAAAAATATGTCCTATTTGCAGTACAGTTAAGCACAGCATGCTGTTGGAAAATGAGTGGGATTTAAATATATATATATATATATATGTACACACACCGATCAGCCATAACATTATGACCACTGACAGGTGAAGTGAATAACACTGATAATCTCGTTATCACAGCACCTGTCAGTGGGTGGGATATATTAGACAGCAAGTGAACTTTCTGCCCTCAAAGTTGATGTGCTAGAAGCAGGAAAAATGGGCAAGCGTAAGGATCTGAGCGACTTTGACAAGGGCCAAATTGTGATGGCTAGACGACTGGGTCAGAGCATCTACAAAACTGTAGCCCTTGTGGGGAGTTCCCGGTCTGCAGTGGTCAGTACTTATCAAAAGTGGTCCAAGGAAGGAAAAGCGGTGAACCGGCGACAGGGTCACAGGTGGCCAAGTCTCACTGATGCACGTGGGGAGCGAAGACTGGCCGGTGTGGTCCAATCCAACAGACGAGTTACTGTAGCTCAAAAAAGTTATTGCTGGTGCTGATAGAAAGGTGTCAGAACACACAGTGCAGTTTGTTGTGAATGGGGCTGCGTAGCCGCAGACCAGTCAGGGTGCCCATGCTGACCCCTGTCCACTGTCGAAAGTGCCTGCCAGTGGAGGCAGTGTGATGCTTTGGGCAATGTTTTGCTGGGAAACCTTGGGTCCTGCCATTCATGTGGATGTTACTTTGACACCTAGCACCTACCTGAGCATTGTTGCAGACAATGTGCACCCTTTCATGGCAACGGTATTCCCTGATGGCACTGGTCTCTTTCAGCAGGATAATGCGCCCTGCCACAAAGCAAAAATGGTTCAGGAATGGTTTGAGGAACACAATGAGTTCAAAGTGTTGACTTGGCCTCCAAATTCCCCAGATCTCAATCCAATCAAGCATCTGTGGGATGTGCTGGACAAACAAGTTCGATCCATGGATGGCCCAACCTCACAACTTACAGGACTTAAAGGATCTGCTTCTGCTACAATGTCTACTAACGTCTTGGTGCCAGATACCACAGCACACCTTCAGAGGTCTAGTGGAGTCCATGCCTCGACGGGTAAGGCTGTTTTGGCGGCAAAAGGGGGACCCACACAATATTAGGCAAGTGGTCATAATGTTATGGCTGATCAGTGTATATACAGTATCTCACAAAAGTGAGTACACCCCTCACATTTTTGTAAATATTTGAGTATATCTTTTCATGTGACAACACTAAAGAAACGACACTTTGCTACAATGTAAAGTAGTGAGTGTACAGCTTGTATAACAGTGTAAATTTGCTGTCCCCTCAAAATAACACAACACACAGCCATTAATGTCTAAACCACTGGCAACAAAAGTAAGTACACCCCTAAATGAAAATGTCCAAATTGGGCCCAAAGTGTCAATATTTTGTGTGGCCACCATCATTTTCCAGTACGGCCTTAACCCTCTTGGGCATGGAGTTCACCAGAGCTTCACAGGTTGCCACTGGAGTCCTCTTCCACTCCTCCATGACGACATCACGGAGCTGATGGATGTTAGAGACCTTGTGCTCCTCCACCTTACGTTTGAGGATGCCCCACAGATGCTCAATAGGGTTTAGGTCTGGAGACATGCTTGGCCAGTCCATCACCTTTACCCTCAGCTTCTTTAGCAAGGCAGTGGTCGTCTTGGAGGTGTGTTTGGGGTCGTTATCATGTTGGAATACTGCCCTGCGGCCCAGTCTCTTAAGGGAGGGGATCATTCTCTGCTTCAGTATGTCACAGTACATGTTGGCATTCATGGTTCCCTCAATGAACTGTAGCTCCCCAGTGCCAGCAGCACTCATGCAGCCCCAGACCATGACACTCCCACCACCATGCTTGACTGTAGGCAAGACACACTTGTCTTTGTACTCCTCACCTGGTGGCCGCCACACACGCTTGACACCATCTGAACCAAATAAGTTTATCTTGGTCTCAACAGACAACAGGACATGGTTCCAGTAATCCATGTCCTTAGTCTGCTTGTCTTCAGCAAACTGTTTGCGGGCTTTCTTGTGCATCATCTTTAGAAGAGGCTTCCTTCTGGGATGACAGCCATGCAGACCAATTTGATGCAGTGTGCGGCGTATGGTCTGAGCACTGACAGGCTGACCCCCACCCCTTCAACCTCTGCAGCAATGCTGGCAGCACTCATATGTCTATTTCCCAAAGACAACCTCAGGATATGACGCTGAGCACGTGCACACAACTTCTTTGATTGACCATGGCAAGGCCTGTTCTGAGTGGAACCTGTCCTGTTAAACCGGTGTATGGTCTTGGCCACCGTGCTGCAGCTCAGTTTCAGGGTCTTGGCAATCTTCTTATAGCCTAGGCCATCTTTATGTAGAGCAACAATTCTTTTTTTCAGATCCACAGAGAGTTCTTTGCCATGAGGTGCCATGTTCAACTTCCAGTGACCAGTATGAGGGAGTGTGAGAGCGATGACACCAAATTTAACACACCTGCTCCCCATTCACACCTGAGACCTTGTAACACTAACGAGTCACATGACACCGGGGAGGGAAAATGGCTAATTGGGCCCAATTTGGACATTTTCACTTAGGGGTGTACTCACTTTTGTTGCCAGCGGTTTAGACATTAATTGCTGTGTGTTGAGTTATTTTGAGAAACAGCAAATTTACACTGTTATACAACCTGTACACTCACTACTTTACATTGTAGCAAAGTGTCATTTCTTCAGTGTTGTCACATGAAAAGATATACTCTGTCACGATGGGTGTAGTGGTGGAGATTAAGGAACCAGGCGCAGGCAGAGTGGCGGTCGATGTGGTATTTTAATTGAAAATAAACACCGAGCACACAAACCAAAACGAAACGAAACGAAAACCACTCACCACTGACGGGCAACATACGGCGACAAGCAACAATGACCGACAAATGAGGGGAGCAGAGGAGCAACATTTAAACACATACTAATGATGGAATTGGGACCTGGTATGGGTGATGATTAGAGACAAGACACATGAAAAGTCTGGGATGTGTTCGTGAGAAACGGGAAACCAGGAAAAGCGGGAGTTGATGGAGCTGTCCGTCACCTCACCGTCACATACTCAAATATTTACAAAAATGTGAGGGGTGTACTCACTTTTGTGAGATACTGTATATATATTGTCATTTGAATACAAAATAAGCAAAATACAACATACTTAAAAATATAATTTCATATCTCATCTTCATATCTTTTGGAAAACTTGTAAGTTTTGTAGAATCCCACACAGGGGAAAGACTGTCCGCTTGAGGATAATTTTTGGAACAGTGCCTGGGTGGGGTGGGGTTAGCAATGATATGGTCTGCACACATTCTAGCTCTAGAGTCACGTAGGACCTCCATGAAAGGTGGGGGGCAGCTGATTTCTCATTTCTGGAGATTGTGCAAGGCAGTGTACAACTGCAGTGAACAGACGCAGACCCAAACCAGACAGCAATGGAGGACGTGAGAATGAATTTAATGTGTAGAGTTATATATATATATAGACAGGGATATTCTTTTTCTCAGTTGCCGTAAGTTTAATATCCATGGGTGGAGGCAACATGTTGGAATCATATACAATACTGGAGTCTAACACATCCTTGGTGGCGAACACAATCTTGGACTCTAACAGAACCTTGCAAAGAAATATTTTCTGAGTATGAACCAGTGGGTCAGAATCATGTCAACCAGTGGCTGATTTCACTGAACCAGTGGGTCAGAATCATGTCAACCAGTGGCTGATATCACTGAACCAGTGGGTCAGAATCATGTCAACCAGTGGTTGATATCACTGAACCATAGGGTCAGATAAGCCACTGGACACTAACAGACTTAATGTCTCATAGAGATGTTTTAATTCAATACTACAGGTTAAAGAATGACCAGCCCACAATTCTACATGTGATTCTTTTGTTGCTTGTTAAGAATAAAGGAGATTTTCCTTTCTGAGGTATAATATGATGTGACATTTACTGCTGTTTACCCCATGAGCCACCAGTCAGTATCACTTTGTGATAATAGGAATTTATTTAGCTCAATAAATCGATATTATTTGTCAGCATTTTTGCAGAAGAGGTGCAACTTGTCTTTTGTGAACAGGGTCAATAACGGGCTGGCTCTATAAAGGGCTGGCCTCTCACTGTATCTGCCATTAGATGGATTTCCACTGTAGCTGCACCTTGTGTTAGTGGGCAAATGGACATAATCTATATCAAAACCTGTCTCAAAACATGTTTGGACGAGATAGACCACATTGATTAAAACCTTCCTATTTTTACTTCTGCAATGTATTTTGACAAAAGAATAAGTTCCTGACTAATGTGATCAATGTCACATATGGTAGGCCATTGGCATCGTTTTTTCAATGCAAATACCCATTCAGTAAGATCGTTTACTAGGGTAATTCCTGTGGTGCCATTTCTGTCCTTACAAAAATATGGATACTTATTTAGTGTAAAAGTGTGAAAATGTAAATTCCAAAATGTTTCAAATATGCGGGCAGGTCTTAAACCTTAAAACACAAAAATATTGATATAGAAAGACAATTATATGTACTTTGAACACTTTCTTCAGTGATTGTAGGTGATTTTGCCATGTTATAAAGTGTTACTTATCAACTTCTATGACAAATGTTAGGATAGGAAAGGTTTTCCTACATTAGCTTGTTGTCCTAGTGAAAAAATAACTCTCTCATCAAAAATATTTTTCCCTGAATGTTGTATTTATTTATTTGTTTATTGTATTTATCATATTTGACACATCATGTGTGTAAGTGAAATCACTGCATACTATAAGTTTGTAGAAGATCTCCTTTAATTATAAAGACCCTTGCCATAATTATATCACATTGGGGGAGGATACTACTTTTTATGTGGGAAAGACCAGCTTGAAGCTAAGTATTTACTTAATCTTTTTTCAATCTGTTTTTGTGTTTCATGATGTTAGTCTGTATTGTTCGTCTCAATCCACCCAGTTAGGCTTGATAACACGGAGAGTGAATCACGTTTCATAATTCTAATATGTGTTTGATAGAGAAGTTCAAATCCTGGTCAAGCATTCATCATCAACATAATTCAATTTTGCTCACCCACAGATAAGGTTAACATGACCTTGAAATGTCCAACCTGTTTCGTTCCACCCTGTTAGGTTCCACCCTGTTAGGTTTTTTTCCAATCATCACTTAACAATTCCATCCAATGTTATACGTTTTGTGTTAACTTGTACAGTTCAGCTAAACACATATAGAAATGTTGACCGAACTCTATTATTAACTCTATTACAGGGAAAAGACACAGTGCCAGTGTTCTGGGCCATGGGAGCATTTTATAAAAATAAGTGTCAGAGGAAAGGTAAACAAAATGGAACCGTGAAATCCACAGGGCAGGGAATTGCATCTGCTCTTCCCTCTTCTGCCACTGCTGTCTTTATTCCTCCCCCTGACGAGGCCTGATTGGCGGCAGGTGTGCCTCATCAGGGGTAGGTGTTGAAGGGCCCCGTTTAATGTATATGTCCCAGACAGGTCGGAAATGTCTCATGGTCTCGAGTAAACAATCCGTCTACATTTATTAGGATTTAGGTGCCTGAGTTTGAACTGCTTGTTATTCCGACAGTCAAATAGCATTTTAATGATAGCATATAAGAATAATATAAAATCTACCACTTTTTTATGAATGTTAAGTTCAAAATTGCACTGCATAGTAAGAATTACCCAATACTTAGACAATGTTGCATATAAGCAGTGTTGTACAACTGTAAACATGGTTCATGGACAACACACACACACACGCGCACGGGCAGGAGTGAGCCCCCCAGAGAAACAAAGAGGGAGAGACACGGCCATAGACTCTGAAAAAGAGAGCAAGTGCCCAGAGACTGCTCCTGTATTTAAACTCCATTAGCACCACTGTCTCCCTAATTAAACTTATGTTTTAATTAGGATTTGGAGAGTCAGGAAAAGAAGAGGGATAATAAAAGCCATTAATCCAACGGAGGGAATGCACTTCAGTTACCCCCTGGAAGTGTTCACAGAACCTTTGGTGCCTGCTGTTTATTAAGTCAGTTTAAACCGTTTATAGAATTTATAGATTGTGTCCATGTTGAGTTTTAGTGTCCTGTAGTTGGTAGCTCTTCTTACACGGTTAGTCAGTCATTGTTAGCCTACTGTTTTATAGCAGTTTTACAGCCAAGGTCCTTATCCTCCTGAAGCCAGTCTTCCTCTCTCTAAACTCAGTTGAAGAGGCTATATTCGCAGTGTGAAGGAACTTAAGTAACATATCCTAACATTGTATCCCCTTCTTCTTCTCATTCTTTCTTAGCGGCAGATGGAGTGCCTGTAAAGGATGGGGAACAGGTAAGGCTGAAATTCAGGACTGTAACGGTCACTCTCATTTACACAGCTCCGTCACCCTGTGACACCAAATGGCTCCAGCAGCGGGGATCTTGATCTAAGATGGTCAACAATCCAAGTCCAGTTGTACAACTACTTCAGCTCTCTACTACTGAAGTCCACTCATATGACTACATCAGCTCTCTACTACTGAAGCCATGAGTGCTACTGCTTCTGCTGGGAGAGTAGCTACCTAGTGTACATTAACGTTGGTTTTCAAATTTCTACTACACTCAAAATGGCAGCTGTGGCTGGAAGACAATCAAACTCTGTGGTTGGCTTATTGCCGTTGCTATGACGTCTGCTGCTTTTCTGACTGAAAGTCATCACTCAGTACTGGCTTACTGCAGAACAATACCAGCATCACCCACTTCCTCCTCTTCTCACTCATCCCTCACTCCTCTCCACTACCCCTCTCAAGTCCTCTCTCCTCTCCTCTCCTTCAGCTACTGTCACTAAACTGATCTTCAGGATTGGATGATTTTGTGGCAGAAGAAAGACAACTAGTTCAAATGAATCCACAGAAAAAGATAGATCAATAAGTAAGAGAGAGAGTGGGAAGCAGGGAGAGAGAGAATAAGGGAGTGGAAGAGTGAAAGAGTAACAGAGTGAGAAAGAGGGAGGGCGAGAGACAGACAGGAGAGGAAGAAAGACAGTGAGAAATCAGAAACATTAAAGCAAAGAATGAAATGAAGAGTGACAGAGTGAAAAAAATTGAGTGACAAAGAAAGACAGAGAAAGGAAGACAGAGGAAAAGTGAAAAAGCGAGAAACAGGGAGAGTGACAGAATAAGTAACAGGGAGTGAGAGGAAAGGAAGAGTGACAGAATGAGTAACAGGGAGAGAGAGGAGAGGAAGAGTGACAGAATGAGTGACAGGGAGAGAGAGGAGAGGAAGAGTGACAGAATGAGTAACAGGGAGCGAGAGGAAAGGAAGAGTGACAGAATGAGTAACAGGGAGAGAGAGGAGAGGAAGAGTGACAGAATGAGTAACAGGGAGAGAGAGGAGAGGAAGAGTGACAGAATGAGTAACAGGGAGCGAGAGGAAAGGAAGAGTGACAGAATGAGTAACAGGGAGCGAGAGGAAAGGAAGAGTGACAGAATGAGTAACAGGGAGCGAGAGGAAAGGAAGAGTGACAGAATGAGTAAGAGTTTTGGTGAGACTGATTCCATCTCTGAGGGCACCAAAACAACGTGCTGGTTCCTTGGCCCCAGGTCTGGTATCGTGAGAGACAATCCAGCTGATACTTGACTATGGCACTTGTCATTTCACGTCTGGGCTACTGTAACTCACGGGTAGTTTTGCTCCATGCTTTTCCATAAAACTCCTGTAATGTAAAATGTTGCAGCCCATCTGGTGTTCAACCTTCCAAGTTTTGCCATGTCAGCCGTTCCTCCACCCACTAAACTGGCCATGGTGCTTGCCTACAGACCAGCAAGGGGAAGTTCCCTCCCAACCTTCAGGTCATGTTTAAAACCCACATATCCATCCAAGCTCTTTGTTCTGCCACTTCTGGTCTCCTGGCTGTCTCACCCCCGTGGGAGTCAAAACTATTCTCTTTTGTCTTGATGCTGGGTAGATTAATACTCCTATACATTTAACTTGTATGAAACCTGTAAAGGACTAAGCCGTACGTATTCACAAAGCCTATGAAATAACACTTATTTGAAACAGGAAAAAAGCAAGCAAACAATGGTAAGAAAGACAAAGAGAGGTTTTATAATTCAAATAGATTTTCTTAACATTCTCAATGATAACATTAAACATGGCAAACGGCTGACATTAATAGATAATGCTAACATGAATAATGCCAAAAGAACCGGAGGTCCCTTGCAGGGTCCAAAATTAGGACGATACCTAGAGAGGAACCAGACTCCAGAGAGGAACCAGGGGTGGTCAGTCCCTTTCTGGCTGTGCTGGATGAAGATTATTACAGTACATAACCATATGGGCCAAGTCAATCTTTACACTCTCTCTGTTGCGGTCGAAAAAAGCTAAAACATGAGGATTATTAAAAAGAAATGTATGCAATTCATCAATAGAAAGCATACGATTAACAAATACGTTAATGCAAATGAGTACAACAATGAAAATAATAGACATACATACAGTGACAAGATGGTTTCAATTCAAATGGTCATGCTTCTACCAATCCAGCTATTATACCAAATAACAAATTTTGTTTGACATGTTTAGGTTATGAAAATGCTTGAACGTTATTGACTATGACTGTATTAATTAGGCTAATTTGCATAATTCAACTAACCGTCCAAAGGTATCTCTTCAACCACTCCAAGTAGAGAGACCAAAACAGCTTTGTTTAACCGGTTTAGGGTATCCCAATTGATCCTTTTTGAACATGCGTCAATGACGACTCAGTGTAATTTGGATAATTTGCGTTAATTAATTTTAGTGGAGTATCTCTTGAACCATTCAAGTTAAAGAGACCAAACCCTGTTTATTTCAAGTGTGTTCTGTACGCAAATTCAAAATTCTTAAATAATCGACGATGACTATATTACTCATTTGCATAATTTGCGTTCCTAAAAGGGTATCTCTTAAATTGTTCAAGTTAGAGAGATAAAACCAACTGTGCTTCAGATGTTTAGGCTGTCCTAATTTGAAATGTTAAAATGTTAAAATGTTTATCAACTATGACTATATTAATCAGTCTAATTTCCATAATTTCTATAATAGTATTAATTGACCCTAAAACAGTATCTCTTTCACTGTTCAAGCTTTCGAGACCAAACCAACTTGATTTCACATGTTTAAGCAATCACAACTTAACATTCTTAAATGTTTATCAACTATGACTATGTGATTTCACCTAATTTGTTATATTTCTGTTAATTAACAATATCTCTTCAACCCTTCAAAGTACTGAAACCAATCCAATTTTGCTTAACATGTTTAGGCTACTGCATCATTTACCAACTACGACTATATTAATTAGCCTAATTTGCTTTAATTAACCCTCAAGCAGTATCTCTTGAACCATTCAAGCTAAAGATTCCAAACCAACTCTGTCTCACATGATTTGGCTATCTCAACTTCAAAGTCATAAACTTTATTAATTTAAAAAAGCTGGCAGTTTCACCACATTTACTTCTGTAGATGTATTTTCAGTGTTGCACTTATTTTCAGGGTTGAAGCATCACCTAGAAAGTATTTTCAGTAACGGTTCCAGGGCATAGTAGCTTAATCACGTGCTCGAGATATACATATTTGTGGTTGGAATAGTGAAAATAAGCATGTGTTTTAACATTGACATGTAAAGCCCATAAAGACATGAGACGGTGTTAGAGTTTATGGTAGGGATGCTTAAAAGCACATTGTTGTGAGTTAACATTTGCAAAGCTGTGAGGCCAGATGGAATACCAGGTGATTCTACCAGACCACCAAAGCCCCAAAAATGGAAAGGCAACCTTCTTAAATGACTGTAGTCCTGTAGCACTCACATCCATAGCCATGAAATGCTGTGAAAGTCTTGTCATTGCTCCACCGCCCTAACATATCCACAGATGATGCAATCTTAACTTGACACTGCAATCTTCCACTTGGACAAGAGAAATTCTTATGTGAGAATATACTTTATTAACTACAACTCAGTGCTCGACAGCATAATACCTTTATGCTGTCATCATTAAAATCAGGACCCTGGGACTGAACACCTCCCATACAACTGGATCCTGAACATCCTAAGCAGCTGCCCACTGATGTTGAGGGTAGGCAGCCAAACATCCACCACGGTCACCATCAACATGGGGCCCCTCAGGGCTTCATGCTTAGTCCCTTACTGTACTCCATGTTCCCCAACTGTGTGGCTATGAACAACACAAGTTGGCTGATGACTTTTGAGTGGTGGGCTGATGACTTGTCTTTGGTAGGCTGATGACTTGTCCATTGTAGGCTGATGACTTGTCTGTGGTAGGCTCATGACTTGTCAGTGGAAGGCTGATGACTTGTCCATGGTAGGCTGATGACTTGTCTGTGGTAGGCTCATGAATGGTCTTTGGTAGGCTGATGATTTGTCAGTGGTTGGCTGATGACTTGTCGGTGGTAGGCTGATGACTTGTCTTTGGAAGGCTACAGACTTATCGATGGAAGGCTGAAGACTTATCGATGGAAGGCTGAAGACTTATCGGTGGTAGGCTGATGACTTGTCTGTGGTAGGGTCATGAATAGTCTGTGGTAGGCTGATGAATTGTCAGCGGTAGGCTGATGACTTTTCAGTGGTAGGCTGATGACTTGTCTTTGGTAGGATGATTGACTTGTCCATTGTAGGCTGATGACTTGTCTGTGGTAGGCTCATGAATGGTCTTTGGTTGGCTGATGACTTGTCGGTGGAAGGCTGATGACTTGTCAGTGGAAGGCTGATGACTTGTCCATGGTAGGCTGATGACTTGTCTGTGGTAGGCTCATGAATGGTCTTTGGTAGGCTGATGACTTGTCAGTGGTTGGCTGATGACTTGTCGGTGGTAGGCTGATGACTTGTCTTTGGAAGGCTACAGACTTATTGATGGAAGGCTGAAGACTTATAGATGGAAGGCTAAAAACTTATCGGTGGTAGGCTGATGACTTGTCTGTGGTAGGGTCATGAATGGTCTGTGGTAGGCTGATGAATTGTCAGCGGTAGGCTGATGACTTTTCAGTGGTAGGCTGATGACTTGTCTGTGGTAGGCTGATGACTTGTCTGTGGTAGGCTGATGACTTGTCAGTGGTTGGCTGATGACTTGTCTGTGGTTGGCTGATCACTTGTCAGTGGTAGGCTGATGACAAATGAGCTGATTGTGGAAAACAAGAAAAGGAGAGACAAGAATAACGTAATTCCACATTAACAGGTCTAAAGTAGAAGGGTAGAGAGTTTCAAATTCACATCACCAATAAACTGACATGGTTGACACACACGCTGACAGCTGTGAAGAAAGCATGTCAGAACCTCTTCCCACTTAGGAGGCTTAAAAGATTTTGCATGGCTGCTCAGAACCTCAAACAGTTTCAAAACTGTGCCATCTTGTCAGGCTAGATCATTGTTTCGTACAGCACCAGCACAGCCCTTGATTGCAAGATGCCTCAGTGGATGGTGGGAACAGCCAAGTTCATCACTGATGCCAAGCTTCCTGTCATCCAAGACCTTAGAAGATTTTCCCAGGCACCCAAGTCGTAGACTATAGTATATGCTACCACATGGAAGGCATGGTGTGGGGTATCAGTGCCTGAAGTCTATAACTGTAGGATCTTTCGTACACTTAAACAAGGCTACCAAATGAAAGACTGAAATGAAATGTTAATGATAATTAAGTTTCTGTTTTTGCCCTATCCCTTCAGATTTGAATATATACATGCAGTACACTCCCCCACACACTTGAACTAACTTTAACACACTGACTCCGTGCACACACACATGAAAACGTACACACACTCAAGCTGTTGGACGACACCTGTTGGTAACTAGACCTGACAAATACACATTTTTTTGGTAAGTCCATCCACCAAAACTAATGTGACTCATGCAGGCGACTAAGCCAGACAAAGAACTTTGACCAATACATTTTTTGGTGATGCTACGAAACTAAAAGAGCCAATAAACAAAATAATTCTTTAATTTGACTCTTACAGTTATTTTAGGTCCTGTTTCAACCTGTTTTCACTAGAAAGTGTGTTGCATGGAAAGTTACAGGGAAAAGATCTCAAGACACACACAGATACACACACATATACATGTACACACACAGATACACACACAGATACATGTACACACACATATACACACACATACACATACGCACAGCCACATATACATGTACACACAAATATGCACAAACATATACACGCACAGCCACATATACATGTACACACACAGATACACATGCATATACACACACAGATACACAATACATACACACATCTACACTCACACATACATTCACGTAGACAGACGTATCAAAATCATATCAGCTCTTACTCCCATTGCCCACGCATTCCCACAGTCCTCTCACTCCTAAGTCCACTCACTCCCACAGCCCTCTCACTCCTACTGTCCTCTCAGTTTCACAGCCCTATCACTCCTACTGTCCATTCACTCCCACAGCCTGCTCACTCCTACTGTCCACTCACTCCTACAGCCTGCTCACTCCTACTGTCCACTCACTCCTACAGCCTGCTCACTCCTACTGTCCA
>JACXGI010003078.1:0-15022 GCA_016801175.1 Esox masquinongy | reverse complement strand
AGCCCGCTCACCCATACTGTCCTCCCAGTACAGTCCTCTCACTCCTACTGTCCTCTCAGTACAGTCCTTTCACTACTGTTCTCTCACTCCCACAGCCCTTTCACTCCTACTGTCCTCTCAGTTTCACAGCCCTCTCACTCCTACTGTCTTGGATAGGGTTCAGTGTGTGAGGTGGCATAATCAAAGAAGTGAAGGAGAATAGATGAAGAATCGTTCAGTCATTACATATTCCCTCTGCTATACTGTAGAACTGATCTGCCTTTCAACCTCTCTCTCCTTCCTTTCTATGGCTCTGGTCTTTGACCCTACTCTTCTCTACCTTCCTTGGAATACTCTATGTGTACCTGTACCTCCCTGTGCTCTACTCTCTCTTTAACTATGCTATCCTTCTTTCCTGTCCTGCATGTCGGTTATTCTTTCATTTCTCTTTGTCTTCTCCATTTTTTTGTCGACATCTTTCTCGCTCTCTCCGGTTCCTACTCTCTTACTCGTACCTGCTCCTTCTGTCCCCATCCCTCTCTCCTCCTTTTCTTCCTCAGCATGGACGATCAGACTTTTCATGGGAAGGAATCAATGTAAGTGTTGTGACATCATTCCTTCATCTTCCTTCCTTTTGATTTTTGTTGAGATTTATTTGCTTTAACTCACTTTAGGGTAACCTCGGTCCCCTCACTCCCCCTCCCACCTAACATGTCTTTAGAGTATTGTTTACTGGCTTTCAGTGTAGTAGTGCCCTGTGCACTATAGTGACATGGAAAACAGTCAGTCAGTGTAACCTACACTACGTTCCAAAGACAAATCCAAAACAACACTTCCCACCGTCAGACAGGAAGCTGTTCCAACAATGACCATGGGAAATGTCGATTGTTTTATTTAGAATTTTGCCAAATGATGACACTGCTGCCTTTTGTCAATGTATTATTAACCCAATATCTACCACACTTATTCTCTCATCTCAGTCTTTTTTGTGGCACACACCTCTTCTGCCTATTTCTTCACACTCTCTCCTCCTCCATCTATCATCCTGTTCCCTTGTTTCTTTAGCTGTCTATGGAGGACACCACGTCCATATTGCCTCGTCTGAAGAGGAACAACTCTAATGCCTATGGGATCGGTGCTTTAGCTAAGTCTTCTCTGACAGGTGTGTCAGGTGTGTGTTTGTCCTGTAACTGGTAAACTGACCCCATGTTGGCTCCCGTCTACAAAGGCGCTGGAGCCAACATGGCCCCCGAGTGGGTTCCCCTGAATCACTTCCTCTACCCATTTTAATAATACTCGTCAATGGCTCACCCCCAAGTCATTGATGTTATACCGCTGAAACAACAATTCTATAAAATAAAAAAATACACTACCCACAATACATTGTAATGTGGCATGTTGAGTTAAAGGGATAGGTCACCAAAATTACACAATGCAACATTGGTGTCCTTACAATTTAAACAAACTGTGGACAAAATGTATTATTTGGTTTAGTTTCCCTGATACTTTTAGGAGGCAACAGGTAGACTCATGGTTAAAGCATAGACCAAGTCTCAGAATTGGCATTGTAAAAAAGCAGTCATTCTATTCCAGACAGTTAACCGTAATTGCTACCAAGTCATTGCTGCAAATTATCTGTTCTCAGTCAACTTATTGTACCTGGTAAAGTAAGGGTAAAACAAAAACATTGTTTCCTATACTTTTAGTGATTGTGGCACAAATCCCATCCAAGTCCAAAGATATGATTTGAACTTAATTTGTGAGAAATTTCTGGTACCGATATTATAATATTTTTGTACGTCATGTTGAAAGCGTCTGTAAGGGCTTTGCTTAAGCGTTACAATATATTTCAGATACTAACGAACAATTTGAACATGATGCTTGGAAAATGCTAATCGTGGTCTCATAGCTTATGTCACTAATGCAACAATGCTAATATTTGGAAACAAGAAACCAGGCAAGCCTAGTTCAGGTGGCCCGCAATAGAAAAATGTTGCCAACTCAAGATTAAAATCCCGGTCACACACATGAAAGGCTGTATCTTTAACCACTACACCACGGAGCTGAATATTTGCTGGGTGTCAGTATAGACTCTTGTCTCTATCCTGAACAAATCTTCTTTTGCCACTGGCCGTTTTAACAGTTAATTGGCCATTCGTGAATGACATTGATACAGTTTAACTGACTAATGTTTCTTAATAAGTTAACCTCCACCACAAATAGCGGCTATGTATTGCGTTTGCCACTGACCGTTTTAACAGCGTATTAGCCAGTAATAAGCTTTACCGGTATCTACTAACTTACTGGAATAGTCATAAGAATTGAGCAATTGCTAGCGAGTCTGCCAAAGCTATTTCATTTCATGGCATAAGAACATATTTTCTTCTTTCATGGCAAAACAACATACTTTTTTCTTTCATTCGTGAATGACATTTATACAATAAATATCAATAAAGGCAACGATAACTAACTTTTTCATCAAGTGAAAAGACGAGAGAATCGTGGAATCTACCAGAAATAATTAATAAATGTTTAAAACTTAGGTCTTCCACATTAGAGACACTGTCTTTAAACACTATGCGACGGCATTACACATTTCAGCAGTCGCTAGACTCCATTGAGGATTGTGTAAAACTGACTAATGTTTCTTATTAAATTTACCTCCACCACAAAAAGCGTCTATGAACTGTATTGCTTTTGCCCCTGGCCGTTTTAACAGCTTATTAGCCAGTAATAGGCTTACTAGTATCTACTAACTTCCTAGGAATAATCATAAGAATTGAACAATTGCTAGTGAGACTGAAGATGAACTATTCCATGCCAGAAACAGTTGCAATATAACCGTATACAGTTTCAGCCAGTGAAGTTATCACCAATACGAAACAATTCACAATGCGTACTTCGCTTTGCCTGCGATGAGATACAAACTCGGGACCTATAGTTCACAAGTCCGCTTCTCTAACCACTACGCTATTTAACAAGGGTCAGTCAGTCAGTCAGTCAGTCAGTCAGTCAGTCAGTCAGTCAGTCAGTCAGTCAGTCAGTCAGTGACATTCACTGTTCTTAGCCGGCTCCGCTTACGCGGTCCAGCAGAAAAAAAAATGATATTGAGGCATGGATTCCTGTTATAATTTGTAGGGTAAATACACCAATGTGCCATTTTGTAATTTGGGTGAACTATTTAATTAACATGAGGTGAGTGGTGAATGGGAGGTGTAGTTTTTTGTCTGTTAAGTGGTTGTCAAGCAGCATTGAGCCACTCTAATGTTTGTGTCTACTGTCGCTGAATGTAGTCTTAGTTTGTATCTGTGTGTAACAGTGAAATTGTTTAATATGCAGTGTGCACTGCACAGTGCAGTGCAGTGCAG
Organism: Esox masquinongy; assembly: GCA_016801175.1. Lineage (NCBI taxonomy): Eukaryota > Metazoa > Chordata > Actinopteri > Esociformes > Esocidae > Esox > Esox masquinongy. The sequence goes on along the minus strand of JACXGI010003078.1, from coordinate 11,675 downwards.
TTTCTAGTATTGTACAGTTTTAACTTGTAGTGAATTGCATTGGAATTCAGTGAACTGCAGTGCAGTGAAGTGACACAGTGTACAGTGAACGTACATCTCACATAACCACCATTTTCATACATCAGCATTGAAGAATTTAAAATACAGAAACACCCTAGTCATCACATATTGACTCAGATACCTGAATTACAGAGAAAGTAGTGAAATACACATAACACAGACCATCATGGCAGAACGTGAACTGTCTTCCGCAGTGTGAGCATGGCTTAGCAAACACTGCAGGGGAGTGGGATTTTGCTTAGCCAGCGCAAGAAGCTTAACAGAGGTGTGAAAGTTATCACGTCAACAAGCCGACCTCTCATTACTCATACTCCTCCACCGTATCACCCCAATTAACCTCCTCTATCCCAGGATGCACCATTCTTAAGAGCAGACATATCCATTTCCTCGTCCCTGCGTCCCATCCACCCTCCGTCTTGGGTCCTGGTGTCGTCTCATCGGCATTACAAACACGAGCATCACCTTCGTAGACCTTATTGAATCAGCCAGCAATCCACAGCCATCTAGGATGTATCCGTTCATCAAGACGGTGACCGGCAGGCCTAAATGCGGGATGATAACATAATATCCTATCTCTTTCCTTCCCCTATCCCTTCAACCTGATGCCTGTCTCCTAACTCCCCGAAATTCCACATAAACCCCTTATCCCTTCAACCCCTAATCCACTTCCATCCTTACACCCCTTCCTGACACTTTCATCAACCCCCCACCACACGCCCAGGTGTGAATCGCTCCATGAAGGACAAGGTGACCAAGCCTACGTCCATGGCCCAAGGCCGGATGGCACACATGATCGAGTGGCAGAACTGGGACATGTCTGTGGTGGGCCCGGGGGGAGTGTCCGTCCCACGCAAGTCCACGGCAGAGCAGGAGATCGAGAGGCGGATGGAGAGTGACGCCTACAGTGACCTCAGCGACGGGGAGAAGGAGGCCCGCTTCGCTGCAGGTCAGAGGTCAAAGGGGGATGGGTTTTGAACATACACATGCGCATACACACATATTCAAATACATGCAAAACTGACATACAATTATATCGATTGGGTGGTGGGCATATGAGATAATATTAGCTAACAAAATATGAGCGGTGAGTAGACAAGACATGGACTTACAGTTGATTTACACACAGTGTCAATATATTTTGTCTACATTCAGAGAAATGAACAGAATGAGTTCAGTATAATGCCGTTTAGACAACAGTTGGGACGAGCCCGGACGTGGTGAGCATAGTCTGATTAGTCTCTGTGGGACAGACGGCCGGTTGCTGAGGAGCACAGCATTGGAAAATAAACTGATCAGGTGGTGGGATTTTTTCCGTCATTGTTCACTGTACTACCCTCCTGCCCCTGCCTGCTGGGGGAGCACTGTGTCCAGTGGTGAGTGACTGGGGGTGGAGGGGATCAGCGAGGGCCTTGCTTATATGCATCCGTGTCCCAGAGTCATGTAACACCTGGGTGGAGGTCAGGTGGCGGCTGATGATCCTGTCTGTTGACCGTCCAGTCTGCTGTAGTTTACCCCTCAACAAACGTAGACCCCAGACAGACACTGGTGACTTTGTTGAGCTTTTCAATGCGTTTAGATAATCTGGACATGATGAATTAAAAGAATGATAATGTTGGTATGGGATTTGTGCAATTGAAACTACACCGAAGCATTGATTGCTATCAAACCTTTTCTAAAGCTTGATTATGTATATACACCAATCAGCCATAACATTATGACCGCTGACAGGTCAAGTGAATAACACTGATAATCTCGTAATCATGGCACCTGTCAGTGGGTGGGATATATTAGGCAGCAAGGGAACATTCTGTCCTCAAAGTTGATGTGTTAGAAGCAGGAAAAATGGACAAGCGTAAGGATCTTTGTGACTTTGACAAGGGCCAAATTGTGATGGCTAGACGACTGGGTCAGAGCATCTCCAAAACTGCAGCTCTTGTGGGATGTTCCTGGTCTGCAGTGGTCAGTAACTACCAAGGAAGGAAAAGCGGTGAACCGGCGACAGGGTCATGGTGGCCAAGGCTCATTGATGCAAGTGGGGAGCGAAGGCTGGCCCATGTGATCTGATCCAACAGACGAGCTACTGTAGCTCATATTTCTGAAAAAGTTAATGCTGGTACTGATAGAAAGGCATCAGAACACACAGTGCATTGCGGTTTGTTGCGTATGGGGCTGTGTAGCCGCAGACCAGTCAGGGTGCCCATACTGACCCCTGTCCACTGCTGAAAGGGCCTACAATGTGCATGTGAGCATAACAACTGGACCATGGAGCAATGGAAGAAGGTGGCCTGGTCTGATGAATCATGTTTCTTTTTACATCACGTGGATGGCTGGGTGCATGTGCGTCGCTTATCTGGAGAACACATGGCACCAGGATGCACTATGGGAAGAAGGCAAGCCGGTGGAGGCAGTGTCATGCTTTGGGAAACCTTGGTTCCTGACATTCATATGGATGTTACTTTGACACGTACCACCTACCTGAGCATTGTTGCAGACCATGTGCACCCTTTTATGGCAACGGTATTCCCTGATAGCATTGGCCTCTTTCAGCAGGATAATGCGCCCTGCCACAAAACCAAAATGGCTCAGGAATGGTTTGAGGAACACAACAACAAGTTCAAGGTGTTGACTTGGCCTCCAAATTCCCCAGATCTCAATCCAATTGAGCATCTTTGGGATGTGCTGGACAAACAGGTTCAATCCATGGAGGCCCCACCTTCCAACTTACAGGACTTAAAGGATCTGCTGCTAACATCTTGGTTCCAGATACCACAACACACCTTCAGAGGTCTAGTGGAGTCCATCACATATTGACTCAGATACCTGAATTACAGAGAAAGTAGTGAAATACACACAACACAGACCACCATGGCAGAACGTGAACTATCTTCCGCAGTGTGAGCATGGCTGTTTTGTAGGCAAAAGCGGGACCTACACAATATTAGGCAGGTGGTTATAATGTTATGGCCGATCGGTGTATGTTGATAATGTAGGTAAACGACATAATTCAATTCTTATGGTTCTAAAGGAATACACCAGTCAATTGTGTTATTACAATGACCCTAACTCCAGGTATCCTGCAGCAGTTTGCTATCTCCCAGGCAACGCTCATGGCCTGGACCTCCATGGATGGAGAGAGCCTGAGGTCTGGGTCAAACCAGGGCAGCGTGGCCCACCTCAGCGAGGTCAACCAGGAGAGCATTACCAGCCGAGGTAAGGGACTGGAAATATGGCTTCTAAAACAGCATGTGTTATTCAAGTATGGGACAACAAATATGTCTGACAAAAACTAAAAACTATCAGCCAGGGCAAAAAAAAGTATAGTTTACAAAGATAAACTGTAGTGCAACATTATGGCTTTTAAGATTTTTTCTTCTTACACAGATTCAGTTCAGTGCAGCTTAAAGGTTGTTTAAAAGAGATGTTTACCCAATTTCTGTGACAATTTGTTTCATTAGAAAGAAAATGGGTAAGTAGAAAAAAGCTTGAATGCCAAAATGTTGTACTACAGTATATCTTTGTAAATTCACATTTGGTTGTCACATTTGATGAGTCATCACTTGCCATCTACAATGCATTATGAAAATGTGTCTAAGCATGTTATGAAACACTACAAACAACATGAAATCAGCTCATATTTCATATTTTCAGTGTTCTGAATATTTGTTTTAGACTGATAATAACTGAAAAGACTAAAAGACCTAAATCTGCACTGGGGGTCTATTACAAGCACAGAAAAAGTGAACACATAAGCCCACAGGTTTCTGGGGCCATTGATAACTAGCGTTAGCCAAACGACTTTTACAGGAATGGCTAGCTTGCTAACTGGGATCCTGCACTGTGGAACGTTGTCTAAAATTGACAACCAAACCCGTTTTTATACAGGCTTGAAGTCAGGCAAAGATGGAGTGTGGGCAACAGTATGCATCCCTTTGCTCGTTAACGAAGGCATATTCTCCCATCTCAGCTTGAAGGGGAACTCTGTACTCATTTCACATTGGCAAACACGGCCTGGGGGAATGCAAGACCAGAGATTTCAGCTGTATAAATAGTACACTTGGTCATTATTATTCCACATCGCTGTGTTGTCCGTTATAACGCTCATATTTTTCTCCTTCTTAAGCAAAGAGCTGTTCAGACACAAAGATGTGTTGAAATTACAAATGTATTTCTTTTACTGATCTGCTATTTTGAGATTAAAAATTGTCTTGAGGATGTGTGATGAACATTATTTTAATCACAACTTTGGGCTGGTTAAGTCATTCAGTGATATAACCATATAATGTTGATGTAAAAAGCTATTCAGTTGTCGCTGGATGTATTAGGACAAAGTGTTGAGTCAACGTTAATGTGATGAATGATGACTCAAAACTGTGAACATACATCCAGTAACTGCCAGATGGAGGAATACTGAAGGAAGATTGCAAGCATTATGCGAGCTGACTCCCAGCAGCACTGGATTAACTCAGCACACCTAGAGATGTTTTAGTCAGATCACCTGTTTAACAGAAACTGTGTTGATGAATGTTCCAGAGCATGTCTGTGAATAAATGTGTTTATGTCCTTCTTTTGTGTTTTTCTACCTTGGCATATACAATGTATTGGTAAGCCAGAGCAAAGCCAAAACACAAACCTGAATAATTTTCGTACTTCACATAAAATCATTCTTCAAAAGTTGGAAAATGATTATCAGTCAAGTTCAGCCATGATAAAACTAGTTTGGTATATAGGTTGGTCTCCCTTGTTCATATAACCTGTGTTATTGGAAAATGCATTTGTCATTTTAATGCAGGGCAGACCGACTTCCCAATGGCAATAGAGTGTCATACTGTTGATGTATTAGACTATTCTGTGAAGCTTGGGGTCTGTCTGGGGATCTTTCAACTAAAGTCATTTTCTCCAGGATATATTAGGTTCTGACAGGGTAGGGAAGTCTCTCAGGGGTTTCGTATGATTTCTCTCATGGTTTCCTATTTAAAAACTAAAAGTCCGAAGTCAGCTTTGGACCTTTTTTATAGCAGTTCGATGTCCATGAGGTCCATGGAGTGCATCCATCAAGGACAACCAACCCTTTAACCCAAGGCTCACCTCCCATCAGTTCTCACTCTTTTTCCCCCTTCTTCTCATCCTCTCAGATCAGATAGTACACCACTCCTCTTCGTCTCACGTTGGTTTCATTCTCTCACACCGGATCGTGAACAGCTCCTCTTTACTTTCTTGCCCTTCTCATCCTCTCAGACCAGATACTGCACCACTCCTCTGCCGACATGTGGCCCAACACCTACGTCGCCCAGGGTCTCTACTGCCTCTCATCCTCTGATGCCTGGGAGCCAATCAGCAACGAGCCCTCTGGTGTGGCCTCCCCCGCTGCTGGCTCCTATGTGATGCAGCAGGGCGGGACTTCCTGTGAAGGGTTTGACGGGAGCACATTGCTGCAGCAGCAGCAGCAGCATCAGTACAGCCTTCAGCAGCAGAGTCAGCTCCATCAGCTCCATCAGCTCCAGCAGCTCCAGCACTACCAGCAACAGCAGCTCCTGTATCAGCAACAACAGGTGAGGAGAAACCAAAGCCTGGTCAGCAGCACTTCCAGCCACCAATGATGTGGTCGGCCGACGTTTTGTGGGTTCTTCTTATTTTCTGTTCATGCAAATCCTTTCAACTTTGGGACATTGTGCACGAGACAAAAATACAGAATTTTGCCTTTCATGTGGCAATAATATCAACCATTTAGCAGTACATTATTGTCTTTCCCTTGTTAATACGACACATTTACTTTGTCCCTTTCATTCCAGCATTATGCTGGAAAGAGAAAGTGCCCTTAGACACTTATTTAGGATCACATTAATTTACCAGTAGATATAATCCCTACCTACTCAAAGCTTCATCATCTCCTTCTTTCTACAGTCTCTGGAGCAGAGGCTGCACAGTGCCAACCACTCCCTGCAAGCCACGCCCAACAGCACCATTCACAGCCTGGCGCCTTCCACTCACGCCCCATTGGTGGACCTGTGGGGGGCGGGGAAGACGGAATCCTACCAGGCTGACATAGGCGGGTACAACATAGGCGTGGCAGCGGTGGTGGAGGCGGCGCTCAGTGTCCCATCTGACGAGGGGGCAGGGATTGAACACTCCCCTCTAATGGAGCAGCAGGAGGGAGAGGAGGAGGAGCTGAAGGTAAGGTCATCTTAGTTCACAGAGTCATCTAAGCTCACAACGTTGCAGAGCTGCATGACCCTGCATCTAACTCTAATTGGAAAATATTACAGGGAGATTTGAATTCATGAATAAAGCCAGACTGCCTGCTCTCCATGTTCAGAGAATCATGCAGTAATACACTGCTCAAAAAAATTAAGGGAACACGTAATCACCACAGAATAACACCAAATCAATTAACCTTCAGGGATATCAATCTGTCCGGTTAGGAAACATAAGCGATTGTAAATCAATATCACCTGTTTTGGTGCAAATGAAAGTGACAACAGGTGCACTGGAGAGGCAACAGCAAGACAACCCCCAAAAAGGGAATGGTTTTGCAAGTGGTGGCCACAGACAATTGCTCTCTCCTTATCCTTCCTGACTGATTCTTCTCTAGTTCTGCATTTTGCTAGGGTCCTCGTCACTACTGGTAGCATGAGGCAGTACATGTTGCACAGGTAGTCCAGCTCCTCCAGGATGGCACATCCATACGTGCCATCGCAAGAAGGTTTGCTGTGTCTTCCAATACAGTGTCAAGAGCATTTTAGGAGATACCAGGAGACGGGCCATTACACGAGGAGAGCTGGACAGGGCCATAGAAGGGCATCAATCCAACAGCAGGACCGGTATCTCCTCCTTTATACAAGGAAGAACAGGAGGAGCACTGCCAAAGCCCTACAGAATGACCTCCAGCGGGCTACTGGTGTGCATGTTACTGACCAAACTGTCAGAAACAGACTCCGGGAGGGTGGCATGAGGGCCCGACGTCCTCTAGCGGGACCTGTGCTCACAGCCCAGCACCGTGCAGCTGGATTGGCATTCGCCAGAGAACACCACAATTGGCAGGTCCGCCATTGGCGTCTTGTTCTCTTCACAGATGAGGGCAGGATCACACTGAGCACATGTGACAGGTGTGGTGAATGTTATGCTGCCTGCAACATCATCCAGCATGATCGGTTTGGCGGTGGGTCAGTGATGGTCTGGGGAGGCATATCCTTGGAGGGTCGCACAGACCTCCACGTGCTAGCCAACGGTACCCTGACTGCTGTTAGTTACCGGGATGAAATCCTCAGACCCATTGTCAGACCTTATGCTGGTGCACCTGGGTTCCTCCTGGTGCAGGAAAATGCCCGGCCTCATGTGGCCAGAGTGTGTAGGCAGTTCCTGGATGACGAAGGCATTGATGCCATTGACTGGCCCTCACGTTCCCCAGACTGGAATCCAATTGAGAACCTCTGGGACATTATGTATTGGTGCTTCCGACGCCGCCAAGTAATGCCACCGACTCTCCAGGAGCTCACTGATGCCCTGATCCAGGTCTGGGAGGAGGTCCCCCAGGACAACATCCACCGTCTCATCAGGAGCATGCCCGGACATTGTCAGGAGTGCATACAGGCATGTGGGGACAATACACACTCATGAAATTCATGCAAGTTGGAACAGCCTGTTATTTCAGTTGTTTACTATGATTTTCGAGTTTGAATCCATCCCTCAATCGGTTGGTGATTTTGGTTTCCTTTGACCATTGTTACGTCATTTTGTTCTCAACGAATTACACAATGTACAGTAAAGATTTTGATCTTTAATATATTTCGTTCATCGAGACCCGATGTGTGATTTAAGCGTTCCCTTAACTTTTTGAGCCGTGTAGTTCATATCTGAATGGACAGTTAGTGGGCCCCTTCCTGTCTAAGCGCTGTACTCTGTCCCCTGAACAGGACGTGGAGGTGACACTGTGCATGGAGCCAGAGACTGTCACGTTAACCCAGCCAACACAGCGAGATGAAGCCATCGCCTCAGGCGGCAGTAGTCCGGGGCAACGTAGTCCCGGGCGCAGCAGTCCTGGTCGCAGCAGTCCTGGTCGCAGCAGTCCAGGACAACCACCAGCGCAACATTTTACAGAGCGAAAGTCTTCAGATGTCAGCTGTGGAGGTGTCCAAACGCAGGACGAGAAAGAAGAGAGGCACGGGCCTGCTGTTGCCTTGGCTTCCATGGCAACCAACTGATTGTCAATCAAAGACCTGACCTACTGACCCTAGGTGTTGGGAATGACTGATTCAAGTAGTCAAATATTTATCCATTCATCTGTTCCTTTTCAGGTATCCAACACAGTTTTGATGTGACATGGACCCTTGATTCTCTTGATGAGTGAATGAGGATGTTTTGGGAATTATCTCACGGTGTCAACAGCTGGTCCAACCTAATATAACTTTTTCTTTTGAAAGCCTTACATCCAATGGAGTAGAAGGAGGAAGGGAGGAATAAAGAGGGTGACAAGAGACTGAGTGATCAGTATGAGAGATGAGGCTGAAGGGAAAAGAAGAGCTGAGAGACATTTGAGGAGTAGGGAACTTGAAACATGCATGCTATGTAATGAGACGTGTGACTTGATCCGGTCGCTCTCATATATGATAACGATCATAACATCTATAGTAATAAAATATGATTATGACAACAATAATTTTATAATAAAGCAAAAAATTCAGATGACACAAAAATATGTGTATAAGTGTATGGTGAAATAATGTATATATATATATATATATATATATATATAAAAGAATATCAAACACTGTCTCTCCCTAAGAGAACTACTCTGTTTACAGCTAACACTCAACACGTTAAATAAAACATTATCAAGCCCATAGCCTGAAGAACAACAACCACTCTGTCCTCTTCTGCCATTCACACAGTGACATTCACAAGACTTAGAATTAACTGCACCAGTACAGAACCACTTCAGTAGATTAGGTGCATGTCACCCCCAACAAATTACACTTATTTTATTATCATGAAGGAATTTCATCATAATTGAGACTTTACAACCTAACCAGTACAGTGAACTTTAACCCCCTTAATATAATTAGGAAGACAACAACATTCTTATGTTGCTTCAGGCCTCTCTTGTGGGTCACACATGTAACACTGCACAGTTAAAGGATTCTAATTTAAGATAGTGTGCTTCCTACTCTGTCTTCATGGATGCATTTTCTTCAGAGTACTATGAAGTACCTGTCCTATACTGCACTGTATAGACATTGCACTGAACCACAGTACTCTGGGCTGGACCGCCAAGGAGTCAGGACTCGTAGTGTCCTGCTTGACTGCCTCTCCGGTCTGTATCATGGAGCAACTGGTGAACAGACAGCTGAAGTGGTGAATTTCTTTGCACTGATGCGTTCCGACAGGTGGAAGTCACCTGTAGACTTTTGTCACACATCAATGTCTTTGATTACTGTTCAAAAAGAGATTTTAGCATTGCCAAGAACCAAAAAATAATCACCAGATGAGATGGGCTCTGAGCTGTTTTTCCAAGTATAAACTAAGGGTGTCTGGAAAAGGAGCAAGGGCTTTGAAAATATGTGGTACCAACAGGAAGATTGTTTAAATGAAGAGGATATTCTGTTTTGATCCAGATTGTTGTTTTGATATCGGCTCTTGGGGACACCACAAAGCTTATCTTTGTGGAGAAGGTTGTAGGAAAGAGCTGTTTGAATAGGGTAGTGATTCTATTCCACTGTATATGATTGTAAGCCAAACCCAGGTCTCCTAAATCGCTGGTGGCCACTACCGTCATGTAGATGTAAATATTAGGGAGAGGATATGAACCACATCCCTCACAGTCACAATTGCAACAGTTTCTTTATTTTTCTATAAGTGTCAGTCCCATCTCTTTCCTTTGGGAATCTTGTTGAGCTCCCAAGTAAAGTTTGTTGGTTTTATTTTTTGTATCACCACACATTAAGGTAAAGGTTGGGGGAATGTCAACTTTGTAAATAGTTTAATCTCTGTATTGGATATTTGAATGTTGGTGTAAAATGAATGCTAAAGATCTCATTTGACTGGGTCCAAGAAGAACATTAAAGTCAATCAGGGAATATACTAAAGTAATGCTAGAGCTGAACACCAGAGCAGAGCACTAAAAAACAAGTACTAAAACCGAACACCAGAACCGAATAGAACCGGTGTCTTCCTGCTCATGGTGACTACTGCACTGTGATGGAGAACTGGGATGTTTGGGTGTGTATTTCCTGAAGAGGAATGGGTGAACCTCCATGGAGTAATGTTATTCAGTTTGGGAGACATGACAGAATTGGAATTTGTTTTGGAGATACTGCTCTGGGCTGTATGTGCATGTATCACTGATGAAGACAACAACAGTGATTATTCTTATTATTTCACAGAGAACAACCTTCTCTTTTATGTCTGATGATTGTGTGAAAACAAACACTTTTACGAAAGAAAATAGTTCCACTTGAATGAATTTATTTATTGATCAAGTATTTATGCAATGTTGGGACAATGTTTATTTTTCTACTAAATTGTTGACACCCCCTCCAGTATCAGACAGAATATGTGTGGTTTATGTAAAGCAATTTTGTGTGGGTTGGGGCTCTCTCTCTGACTGGGCAAACAGACCAATAGCATAATATCTTAGGGTGGAAATAGATGGAGGGCTAATAGGGATTTATGTGCAGGGGTTGGTTCCAGCATAGGACTAACACAATTGATTCAGACCATTTTCAGTGGACATTATTAGTGCCAATCAGTTGTGTTAAAGTTGGATTGGAGCAAATCCTTGCATAGACTGACGGCAGACCTCCAGGACAAGGGTTAAGGGTTTCCAACCTTTGGCCTGAACCAACCCATCATGAAGCACACAATGATGTCATTAGAATGGTCCTAAGCAGTCGTGGAGACAGCGTCACAGTTGTCTTGATAACCTGATACAAACTCAAACCTAACGAGTTCCTCTCCTAGTTGGAAGGGACCGTAAGATGTGTCTGAGGCACACTTTGGTGTTGAGTTGTTATAACTAGGGCTAGGTGTCTTTCCTGACCACGTGCCCTGACCAAGACAACTTAGCTCTTCTACTAATATTAGATGGTAATCTGTCACTGTACTGTGTAGTGTTTTGGATTTGTGTTACCCATCAGCCTCCAGCTGGATGTCCCAGGCTTGGCATGAGAGCTGCAACCAACAGATGTCTTTACCCAACCACTCATATTCATTTATTTATTTAGGATTATTTGGGGGAGGAATAACATGACAGCCTGTACAAAGTTTATAATTTAAGGTAGGTAGGATACACCTGTTCTGTTGAAGCAGTACTCTTAGAAATTAATCTGACAAGTGAAAACACAAACATGAGCCCAGAGAATTATATTACTTTTACAGAAACTGTACTTAGTTTTTGACAAATAAGAACTTACTGAATGAATAAACGAATAACAAGAAGCCAAATGTATTGCCTTGGATGTTACTGTTATTATGTCGTGGATAATCGACTGACTTTTTGATTTCCAGTTTGTATGATTCTACTGCCGTCTTTCAATATGTCGAAAAGTACCTGCAGGCATGAGGATGATGCAGAAATCTGATACCAGTTTGTTTGCCCTTCTAACCCCCCCCCCCCCCCCCCC
>JACXGI010003077.1:49576-66276 GCA_016801175.1 Esox masquinongy | reverse complement strand
TAAATAGATAGAGGAGTCAGAAATAGCTTCCAGAAATGCATAGATTTTAGAAATGCAATGCTTAAACAACATCAAAAGACCGCATGATCTCTGGGGAAGAGCTAAAAAATTTAGATTTGTGAGTGTAGTTGCCATTATTTAAATTTGCTAGCACTTTGTTTCTGTAGCAAATGTTGCCTAGTAATTAAAGCATATTACCAGTAGGGGTGGGTATTGGCAAGTACCTTGCCATACGATATATATCATGATAAACATGTTACGTTTCGATACATCACAATTCATCACGATATCACAAGTGAATCACGATACTGAAATGCTAAAGAAAACCTCAAATAATATTAGGCTATATACTTAAAAGAACAATCTTTAGCTAATCCCCATGGGCAACCCCTAATAAAACAAGAAACCAGACAAGCCTAGTTCAGCCGGGCCGCAATAGAAAGTGTCGCCCATGTGAAAGGTTGTGTAGTTAACCACTACACCACGGAGCTGTACTTTTGCTGGCTGTCAGTATAGCCTCTTGTCTCTATCCTGAACAAATCCTCTTTTGCCACTGGCCATTTTAATAGTTCATTGGCCATTCGTGAATGAAATTGATACAGTTAAACATTACTAACGTTTCTTACTAAGTTTACCTCTACCACAAATAGCGGCTATGTATTGCGTTTGCCACTGGCTGTTTTAACAGCGTATTAGCCAGTAATAACCTTTACCGGTATCTACTAACTTACTGGAATAGTCAAAAGAATTGAGCAATTGCTAGCGAGTCTGCCAAAGCTATTTCATTTCATGGCATAGGAAAGTATTTTTTTATTTCATAGCATAACAACGTACTTTTCATTCGTGAATGACATTTATACAATAACTATCAATAAAGGCGACGATAACTAACTTTTTCATCAAGTGAAAAGACGAGAGAATCGTGGAATCTACCAGAAATAATTTATAAATGTCGTTGCTCTCAATAGATTCGAAAGTAAGTCTTCCATATGAGAGACACTGTCGTTAACCACTACGCCACTGCACTACAAGTTTCAGCAGTCGCTAGACTCCATTGAGGATTGTGTTAAATAGGCTTACTAGTATCTACTAACTTCCTAGGAATGATCTTAAGAATTGAGCAATTGCTAGCAAGACTGAAGATGAACTATTCCATGCCAGAAACAGTTGCAATATAACCGTATACAGTTTCAGTTAAGGCTTAAGATATCGTAACTACGTTGTTAAGCCAGCAAATGTGTTTGTCTATCCTGACTCAAAACGTATGCACGGATGCGTATTTCGAAAATCCACCAGAAACAGTCGCAATATAACCATAAACTGTTTTATTTCAGGCTTACCATAACGTAGATATTAACGGTTTTAGCCAACAAAGTTTTCGTCTATACGGAATAATTCATAATGCGTACTACGCATCGCCTGCGAGGAGATACGAACTCGGGACCTATAATTCACAAATCCGCTTCTCTAACCACTACGCCATTTAACAAAGGGTAGTCAGGCACTCACTCACTCAGTAAGAGACATTCGCTCTTCTTAGCCAGCTCCGCTTACGCGGCCCGGCAAAAAGACAGTGTATTGCAAAAATTATTATCTGAAAAACATCTCATCTATTGGGAGACTTGGACCAGAATCATCCCTGACATTTTAAAAGCATTGGCCCTTTTCATTTCATTCCAAACTTTAATTTATTTTGGCCACAACCCACAGGAAGGATAATCTGAATAGAAATAAGTATTTTAATTCTAAGCAATTGAAGCCAATTCAACTGAAACAAAAACCAAAACCAGAAGCCCCTAATATTGACAAAAATGTAATCTAAAGAATATGCCACATTATAATGCAAATAAAAACCTGTAGGATTGTTCTTTTCCACTGCAGTATTTGACCTTTGATTTTGAAAGGAAGAAGGAATTATGATTAATGACAATCCAAAATATAATATAACATTTCCAGACCACTGTAGATTGTTATTGTCCGGTGTGGCCACGGTGAGTTATTGTACTAAACACTTTCAAATGTCTTGCCAGAGAACGGTATTCTTCAACAGCTTATATTCATTGATGGGACTGACAAAACACAGGCTTGACCAGTGTACCCTTATTCCTTATGCTAAAGAAATATTAAAATATTAACTAAAGAGCACTTTGCAAATCAATTCAACCCTGCAATATAGAACAGAACTCTTTGATACAGTACAGTTATAATTATCTGTGTGTCTATCTTGAAAATTTCAAATAATGATAGTTTGGTGAGAATATCTTAAAGGTATTGCCATTGGATAACAGCATTGGGTCAGGTAGGCTTTAGGTTCAGAACTGGGGAATGGAAGTGGGACACTTGGACACAACAGAACAGGCAGAGCACTCACCACTTTGGAGGTTAAGGATGTGGTGCTTGTCCAGGGACCAGCCCCCCAGGTTGGAGGCAATCATCTCAAAGCCCTGCAGCTGAGCCATCCGTCTTTCCCACACAATGTAGTCAGCACATGACTCATACTCATAGCCTACTGAGACTAGAACACAAGAGACCGCTGGTCCGTTAATGTGACACCGCCAATTGTCATGCATTCATTACCCTGTTGTTAATGCAATTCAAATGAGACGCACCCAGAAAACAACAAGCCCTAATGTTTTTGTAACTGGGTGGCTAGCACCGGCGCAGTATAACATCCCAGTGAATCTACAGTTGCTGTGGTCCAGGCAGAATCTGGAACAATGCAGCATGGTGGATATAGTGAAGCCTGGATGTGTGCTAACAGTCTGCGAGTCTCCAGAGCCTTTTTAATGCATCACTGATACCATCATGCTCGGCTGCTTCACCCACTATGTGTGCACGCTCACAGAATTCTCTCGCTCTGTCTTCCTCTCTCACCCACAAGAGAAGGAAACACACACAACAAGCAAGACATAGTCAGTTACGGAGTAGCTACAGGCTTCTGCTTGTGTCACCATGATAGATCAGCCTGTTACTATCGGCAACATAAAGGAAGAGGGTGAATAAGGAAGAGGGAGAGAAAGGGTGTGTGTATGTGTGTGTGTTTGTGAGAGAGCGAGAGCGACAGCAAGAGAGAAAAAGAGAGAGAAAGGTTGAGGTTTGAGATTGAGCTTAATTCCCACTGGTACATAAAGATAAATGAATAAATTAGAGCCTTTCTTATCTCTTCCTCTGGTTTCGTGTGGATGAAAATTTGTTTGCACCATAACAAAATGTGTTGTGAATTTCAATTTAGTTTATATGTTGTTTCTAATTTGGCCACGTGTCTCAAAGCTATTTATAGATAAACGCGTATTTACATCTCCAGGACTTCCTATTTATATCAGAGGCTATTAACTACGGTGCATCATATCCACCATCAAAGAGCTGAATACACATAGATTAAAGTGTGCATTCAGTGAGAATAGATTCCAATGCATGGACACCAGCCAGGCAATCAAGAAATACTCTGCTATCTGATAGTAATACAAATCATGGAGAGCAATCAAGAGAGAAATCCTCATAGTGTGTGAAAGAGATAAGAGTTCCCGCTTTCCATTGCAGTTAGATTTGTAAAACTCTCTCCATTAAGACAAATTGCATCAATGCATCAGAGCTGTAGCTCCCAATAGAAAGCCAGCATACTAAATCAACCACAGATATAAAAGAGCTTATTTATAGCCCTTGAAAAACGCCTTTGATACTACTGACCATTAAAACACTGCCGCTGTTTTCAAAGTTTTGTGCAATTCTATTATCTAAAGTATAAAAAAAAGCAACATCTGCTTTTACACTGTTGACTGTAACACAGTCTTTAAAGACTTTCCTCTGCCATTAGGTACAGATATTTTTTTTTCTTGCAGTTATCCAAGGATAATGCTTGCTTGCTTGTTTGATAAAAAATGCCAAAGAAGAAAACTATAGCACACAATCTTTGCCCTGGTAGGAATCAAAACGTACATTATATAATTAGTGCTCCATATTGCCTTACCCAGAGCTTGAGCTAGGCCAACCACTTTCTGCCCATAGACATCAGTCTTGTTCCAGGCCAGCACATAGACCAGGTTGGGGGCGGCAGGGAACCACTTCTGGAAGAGTCGTCCCTCAATGGCGGTGGACACGTGCACCTTAGCCAGGCCAGTGGGGATGATCGAGTGGGTTAAGATGATGCGTAACAGAGACTTGTAGCCTGGGGAGCGGGTGCTCAGATAGCTGAGCTTTAAGAAACTGCCAGGGATTGTGATCTCCTCTTGGACTGCCTAAAAAGGACGGTAAAGCATTGGCTGCTGTTATTACAGACTATTGGTTACCAAGAGTGTGTTGCCACTGTATCATTATTTTGACTTCAATGCAGATAGCCGGTTTACCATCACAATACTAGTATCACGCTGAAAAATTATCACGGGAAAGAAACAAGCAGGGATAAGGAGTGTTCACAGTTCCTTCAGGTTTTCATCCTAAAAGTCACACTTTGTTAAACAGCAATATGAGTTCTTGGGCAGCGTGGGTGCAAAACAAATGACCACTGGATTGATGCAAATAATGATTCTGCCAGGAAGGCAACTTCATTGCCCACTTGTTATTGAGAAGGTTTTTGAGAAAGACTTTCCATCTACCCAGACGGAAATCATTAGCAAAGTGGTAGACATGAGGGCACCGCACTCCCCTTTGGAAAGTTTCAGAGACTACAAATCCCAAATGATGTTCATGTCTTAGGATAAACATGGGCAAACATTTTCAATCGAGTTAACTAAGTTGATTTCCAAACATGAGAGGCATTGAGTACTGAAAGCAATAGTTTGTGTCTGTTTGTAGTATGGAAAAAGTACTAAATATTTTGTGTACTGTATAGCGCAACCATACCAGGAGTTGAAAAGGCTTCACAAAACTGAGGGCACATAATGGGAATAGGTAGCTATTTGGCTTGCTTGAAGGACACCAACATGTAATTTAAATAGAAATATCTTTCAAGTATAACATTTCTCCTCACCTGGTAGATATACTACCACGTACTGTACTCCTCACCTTATTGAAAACAAATCAAATATTTATACTTCTACATGTTTTGAATTTTATTCTACAACGCCTCTGGAATACTAAATGACATCTATATATCCTATATAATTAGGAGCGTACAGGAGGACATTCTAATTACTACTGACGTTCTAACCCCCACTCCCACCCTTCGCTGGTCACAGCTTCAATCACTCTGAATTGGGTCCTCATTAAAATCCCTATCAGTTTCATTATCTTCCACAACAAACTAGGACAACTACATGCTGCAAAATACAGTTCCAAAGCTGAGGTAGGAGCATCAGGGGGATGGGGAGGGAAGATACTGAGCAGATGGCAGCTCTGTGAATAAAGCGCCCCAGCAACTGATTAGTGTGAGATTCTAAGATGATTTCACAGGTACAATATGAGCCAGGTGAAAATTAAACAGGATCCAGGAGAAGAAAAACATTTCAATTTCCTACTAAAGAAAAATACAGGAATTGGAATAAAAACAACCATTTATAATGTACACCTGAAAGTAATCACAACAACGAGTAGAGAAAATACAGCAAAATACAGCAGTTTAGTATAGGTGGTAATTGAAAGCTGAGTGATCACCATTGGGATTGCACATACATATACATATATATATATATTCTGCATACTACTGGCGGCTATGTGGGCAGTCTGCTTTACCTGCAGCTCAGGGATGCCTGGGCCGCGCTCCACACAGTTGCTGGCGAAGCGAGTGAGTGGGGACGGGAGGACGATGGGGTACGGACTGACCAGGTTCTTCAAGTCACACACAGGTGGACGGGACTCCACCCTTGCCATGGTGACCTTCTCCACAACCACAAACTGGTTCCACGGTAACCAGACGGTGCGTTTCTGCATGAGGAAGGGAGCTCTCTGGAAGATCAGCGAGACGGAGATGCCCCCTGCAGCCACCAGGTCAAAACTAAAGGAACCCACACAAACATACAATCAGAGCAGGATTATCTAAGCAGTGGCAAAAGCATCATATTAAGCCACTTCAATGTAGCATTCACAATACTAGTCCACTGTCTACCTACCTGCCATCCTGGCGACTGATAGAGAAGCCGAATTCGGGGTACTGTTGGAAGCTGATATTCACCCCCACCAGCGGGGTCCCGTCTAGCGCCACCACCTGCCCTCGAATCACTGAGGCTCGGCTAGTGGAGAGCAAGGTACTTTAATAAGGGACAGTGTGTTCCATTTCAACTAATAAAGGCAAGTATCCTACCCAGTCAGGGCACTGTGCGCTCTTACAATAAGTGGTGAACCGAGTAACCCCGGAGATCCTGATGGAACCCCTGGAGTTTTGCTAGTTAGTAGAGTGATTCTTAGTGGTACCTTTAATAGTCGAATATAGTAACAGGTTCCTGGAGAAACTCTGGAGTGGAGGTGTATCTTAGTTGGGTTGTGGCTTTAAGAGAGATATTTCTAAGTATGTGTAACTGCAGCAATTCTGTTTTGTTTGTATTGTTATTCAATGTTAATGTTGAATACTGACACTTATGTAATTTAAATGAGGGTAACAGAAGTGAATGACATTCTTTACAACCTATACCAAGTTGGAATGGTTTTATTTTATTACTTTAAGTAATCAGCAATGTTCATATTCATAATATTATATTTGAATAAACTGTATTTGAACAATTCTTAAAGCGACATTTTAATTTGCATTTTACAAACATAACATGATGAACAGGAATTACAATTGAGATTTATGCTAACAACTGGCCAAAAATTACTATCTTAATGCCACATGTCCATTAAGCCATCTGACACTTCTACAATGTATTATTAAAATGTATTTTTGTCTTCATTAGAAATAATTATTTTACAGTACTATAACAAGCTATTCCTGTTTCATTATTTGGTACCAGACTGTATTGTCTATATTATCCATTCTACCTGCTGTCGAATGGAATTTCTCCTGGAAAGACATGGGTACTATCCTTCCCAATCAGGAAGTGAATGCGGTCGTAGAATAGGCGTGAGAGGAGCGAGGCGAAAGGGGTCTGGCTCTGCTGGATCAGGTCCAGTGGATCTGGGGAGCCCTGGCACAAAGGCCCACTCTGACAGCTAGGCTGCTGACAGCAGTCTGGGTCCACACAGTCTGTCAGGCCATCTAGAGGAAAACACATCAACGCGCCATCATCACAATGAAGTCCACACTACGCATAGTATCACAGACTCACAGTGTTGCTGCAGAGAGCATTCCAAACATAGAGGACCTGGGGAAACTTGACGGAAAATCTCTCAAGTGGTTTGAAACCGTAAATTTAATTTCCAAACATTATGGTAAATCTAGTAAATCTATAATGTTGCTCATAAGTGGGAGTACATCTACACCCCCATATCAAGCCTTAAATACACAGAAATGAAGATGAGTTAGACATGGCTTAACTGTGATGATGAAAGTTGTTGAATAACAATATATCTAGCTGATATCACACTGATCATCACACTACAGGAAATAGCATTAGTAATTAAAATCAGAACAATGTCTCTCAATAAAGATTACAAAAGAAGATAGGAGCTTTGCTATCAGAATGTAATAATCCAGTAACCATTTCAACGTAATATAACAAGATGTAACAATATACAGGACGTGCCAAAGAAGATGATTTCAGTAAGTGACTAGTTAACACAACAGCATAACTACTGGGCCAAGAGCCATAATATCCCCACTCAGCGCTGGACTGCCAAAGTAAGGAAGGCATTGTGCCCAGCCATAAACTGCATGGCAGTGTCTGCTCCAAACGCCCTGCTTGTGACCATAATTCATTCTGTTTCTGGTGGTTACATCAGGGATCAACGCTACGTTGTTCTGAACATTAATAAAAGAATAATGGACAATGGAATAATGGACAATGGAATAATGAATGATGCAGTTGGACGAGGTAGAGCCTGCGTTTTTCAATTCTGTAAAGAACATCTCACAACAATAATGTATCCGCTAACAATGACACCTGAATTGTACCTGCCCTTGCCACCATATTTACATAATCAACAACAGAATACAATAATGAAGAAAACATTCATTTTGGGAGAGAATAGCTATCCATGTTCCTGAACTAAGGTTTTATAGTTAATACCCTCCACAGCTGCAGAAGTAAAACAAAGCGCTTTGCATCAGGAACAGCGAAGCGCAGCCACCATGTTCATAATCATGGCAGGAAGACAATTTGTTTGCTTACAGCGACACATTTACAGCTGGTTGGAAAGGTAATTATCTTTTCTCTTAATCCTAGCCCCTTTTCAGGGGAACCATTTGCCATTTAGTTTTTCCAACTAATGCCTTTTGTTTTTATTTACTTAACCTTTATTTCAACTGGGAGTCAATACTGAGATAGAGGGTCTCATTTTCAGGTAGACAATGTGTAAACATTACAGATCAAAAACAATACACGCATCCCTACACAGAACTTATATTAAAATTTATAAATGGACAAAATGCAAAAGAGATGAGAATATATTTTGGAATATATATGACAGTTCTAATGTAGTTCAAATAAGATGAAGAGATGCGTTCTGGGATTCTGACAGATATATACATTGTGTTGTCTATGGAATGTAAATGAAATGGAGAGATGCTTTCCTCGTCTCCTTTGTTGGAATGGGTGGCCAATTTTAGCTTTGTATAATTTCCTTCTACACCAAAGCAGGGTCAAAATGAATGTACGTCCTCCAAGATTCCCATCAGTCATAAGAATTTAAACACAATGTCAAGTTAGCATCTTTGAAGGGAGATTCATAGTTGCTGTGAATAAACTTATTGGGTTGAAGAATCAGAATGAAGCTAGGCTGCCG
This sequence comes from Esox masquinongy, assembly GCA_016801175.1. NCBI lineage: Eukaryota > Metazoa > Chordata > Actinopteri > Esociformes > Esocidae > Esox > Esox masquinongy. The sequence goes on along the minus strand of JACXGI010003077.1, from coordinate 57,465 downwards.
GCACATTACTGAACTGAATGGGATTTTGTACGCCATTGTATAAAGAATGGACAGACAACAATGTGCATTGATTACTGTGTGATCTACACAAACAAAGATACACTAACATCATGCTGCACATGCATGCCTTTTCACACACACACACACACACACACACACACACACACGCAAAACAGAACGTACACACACTATAATGGCTAGAACAACTATGAAATTTAGCAAAGAAGTAAGACTTCCAAAAGTAAAAAAAGCTGACTTGGTCTCGAGGCTTCCTGGGATGAAGAACCAAGTTAAGAGATATTGATGCTGCTTGTAAGTGCTAGAAGCTGGAGCTGAGAAACAAAGATGAGTGGCAAAAACGGTCAAATCCTCCAAATCCTGATTCCTTGTTTCCCTGAACTAGCTAAATTACACAAACTGTAGGGTAGCCTGGGTTGGTTGTCACAGAAATTGGTCATAACAGAGGTTGGTTGTCACAGAGGGTGTTTGTCACAGTGTTTATCATTAATATATTTACATACGTAATGATTACACATGATTACGGTCAAATAATTGTAAGATCAAATGTGTGACTAGTGTCGGTAAAGTTTTACGTGTTATTCAGGTTAGAATCACAGATCATGGCGATGAGAGCAACTTTTGTGACCCATTTTACCAAACATAGTGGGGCCGTTCCACAGCGATACATCCTCATGCAGGACTACCACGCACCATCAGCATGCAAAGATGAGGATTAAAAACCAAATTGCAATGACGCGGCTATACTGCAAGACCTCTGCACTACCAGGGATCTCCTCAGCAAAGGACACTCCCTTCACTGGCTCATGCATGTGCACAAACATCCACGCCTGCATGCATACACTGACACACAACTGTTCCTATTTTAAAATGCTTTCTGCTATGGGGCTGGTTGTCACTTGGGCATATATTGTATATGACAGCTTATGACGTCATGGTGGAATAAGACATGAGGATAAAAAGAGCCCCATTTCAACCCAAGACCGTGGCTTTTCTCCTTATGTTGACAAGCGTCTTGTAAGATATACTGGTGCTGAGAAACACACTCATTAGTAAGAAGTGTGACACTGTTCCAGGTCTCTTCAACAAAATATTATGCTATTTTCTTCTCTGCAACTTCTGCCTGCAGATAGAGAGGAGTGGGCACAGTCTATTGCAGCTAATTCGCAATATAAAGAGATGCATTTCAATACAATGGAATCATGAAGTGGCATTGAATGAGACATTGAATGAGGCACAGAATAACAGATAAAAACATTTTGTCACATTCGACTACATTGTACAATGTACTACTAATTACTTTTCATTTTTTGCACAATACACCGTATATTAAATCCTCATTAACTTTTTAAGGTATTTTGTTTATGCTCCAAATGAAATCCCAATTTCCACATACTAGCCTGACTGTAGACTACACTGAATCTCCTTTACAGGAACTAGATGCAGTCTTAGGTTAAGGTCAGTCGACAACTAGGTTACTTGTACGTTCACAAATGGCCTGCACTGTTTGGTATCTTTCTCAATCTTTTACATGTTAGCCTGAAAGACATTGGCACTGAACCTAAGTGCCAAAGCCTCATATCTGGTTCCCTGTGCTCTTGAAGACCAGGGGCAACACTCAAGCATTAATCCTTAGAGGAGCCAAGCAGCGGGCTGCACACCTTCAGCAAATTACGGAGACAAAACCTAAAGGTTTCCTCGGTCTGGGAGAAGGGAGATGTGAAAAAATGAAAACCGGGGAGAAGAGAGCGGGAAAAGCTAGTTCGCTCAGATATCAGGAAGGAGAAGGGGAGTCCGACATGTTTCTTTCCTCCCTGACCTTGGCCTGTGTTGGAGGTCAGGTCATTAATCATAATTAGACAAGCCACTCTCCACAGGGACCTCACCTCCGTCGTTGTCCGTGTTGTCATCACACTCCGTCTCCATGACTACGTTGCATCCCATGCCACTCCAGCCTGCCTGGCACACACAGTGCCAACCGCTCTGTTCCAGGGTGCAGCGACCGTGGCCATTACACAGGCCTGGACAGCCGTCTGGATGGATGGACACAGAGTAGAAGACAGAGAGTCTGTGCATCAGATCATTGCCAGAAAGAACAGGTCATTCCTCATGATTAGAGAGATGGAGACAGATGCTGCTATCTGCCCTATTCATTTACATAAAATCCAGATGTCTGGCCATTCGGAAACATTTGTAACATATTTTGTTATATTCAGTCTTACATTAAATGAAATATGGTGAATGTTCTATAATTGCTTTGGGCAACTGACTTTCTCCTCAAATCCCAGTAAATGTATTTTGGTGGTAGGAAACCCAACAAAAATGAAAGGCTAAAGAATGAAAGTGCATCTTACCTTTAACAACAAGATCCAGGTAATGTGCTTCATACCACAGGAAGATAAAAGGAAGAATGAAAAAAGTCGGTGAGATTAGATTACTGAGCCACAAAGATATATGCTAGCACCAAGGCACATGAAGAGATAATTACAGCGTATTAATGTGCCAGGAGCTAAGCTTTATGATTTGATTCACACGTCCACAGAGACAAAAAGCCCATCTCCAACTCCCCATCTCTGAAGGGAAGTGGAAGGATTTCACAGGATTGTTTTCTTGCATTTCTAAAGTTCAAAAAGATCTTCTGGTTCTTTCACAAAATGTGCTTTTCAGTCACTTGGCTGTACCCGTATCCATTAGTCCCAGATGACAAACTGCAGTGTTCTATCAAGGTGTAGCCACATTAATTGAGTGTTCGAACTTTGGGAGAAAATTATTCAGTGGCAAGAAAAGAAAAATGCTTCCACTCTAGGGAGGAGGGCAAGGCTGATGGAAAATGTGCCTGGCAGCAACCAATAGTTTCATTGTTTTCATTCTCAAATAACACCAATGAAGTGGATGAATTGTGTAACTGACAGGCAGGCAACTGACATCATATAGTGGCTCTTGACACATGGTTGCATGTTACCCTTCAGTCATTACTAGCTTCTATAGCCCCATACAGATTAACCCAGTCTATTCAATTTGTGATTTCAAAAGTTATTTTCAAAATTAACCCTAACCATAACCACACTGTTAACCTCATGCCTAACGATAACCTTAAATTAAAACCAACAAACTAATTAATCCTACATTGTAAATGTAAATGTCAAGCAAGGTTGTGTACCAGCTCTTGCTTCCTTCCAGCAGATTGAGGGAATGACCGAAATGACTCATGTGTTCCATCTGACAACTGTGCACTCATATTGTACAGCAGATGGATGGTTCACAGGGTTAGTTAATGGTCTGCTAAACTGCTAATATATTTAATGTGTAGTGATAGAAATAAAGACATGCTCATAGGTTAAATATTCATTAATGTGTATCTGAATATTCATTAGTGTGTTAGTAAAGCATGGTCCCGGTTTTCAGAAAATCCTGAAAGCCCATTATCCCTGGTAATTCAGGCCTCAGAACAATGCCTCCTACATTCCTGTTCCAGGCTCTGTGCTAGTGATGTCCCTCAGGGGGCAGGACTTACCGATGCTGCAGTGTTCTCCCTCCCAGCCAGGGTGGCAGTCACACTGTCCCTTCTTACACTGGCCATGCTCGTGGCAGCGCGGGTGGCAGGCCTGCAGGTCACAGCTCGACCCCTCCCAGCCCTCCTCACACTGGCACTTTCCTCCCACACACACACTGTGGGCACTGCAGGGCACTGGACACACCTCTGTACACAGACACAGACAGCCAGGGCTCTAAGTGCACTGGGCCACAGACAGGACACCAGAAGGCTCTGTCAAAAGCCAACCTGTCATTGCTCACAAAATAAATAAATACATATTTTGTGATAATTTCTTATAAATTCATTAATGATGCTACAATAAATTCTGCATTCATCTTGTCTTGCAAGTTCATCTAATGTACACATAAAAAAAACATTAATATCTTTATTTATATGGTATCTCTATCTAACTACTCATGATCCAAAATTTGAATAAGAATAGAAAGAGGAACATGTTGGTTATAATATAGAACAGGCAACTTCTAACTCTGATGAGTGCTTCAGGTGCAGTTATTATACATTCAGTGCTCAAAGTTGTAGAAGTTTAATGGTATTCAATGAATAATTTCAGTGGAATATGGAGAGTACATCCTATCAGCAAGTAACCAATCAGCAGGGAGAAGAAAGAGCTGCAGGCATAGAAAGGCCACTTATTCCCACATATGAAAAAAGGCAATCTCATTTAAATATACATCATATTTAATCATGCCATAACAACTCCATTTGCATTTTACTAATCTCGATTTTTCTACCATTAAGCATATGACATTTCAATTCATTTTGTCTCCGCATCTGCTCGCAATAGTATTCAACATGTTTGCCGTCAAACACAATTTTATAGTGATGGCTAAATGTTGGCATTATCTTCAATGTGCTCAGATATCTCTGTTTTGTGGACCCCCGAATGACGCAGTGGTCGAAGTCACTGCCTGGCAGTACAGCTTCGTTATTACGGCCATGAGCTGCTTTCCTAGTCGCAGCATACTGACAGAGCTCACACAGGGAGGTGCAAATTGGCTCAGCACTGTTCTGAGTTGGTTTGATGGATGTCAGAAAGGGTTGTCTTGTCATGCTCTAGCGACTGCTGTGGTAAGTTGTTGGCCGAGGAAAGGGCTCTCCTCCCAGCGTGTGTGTCCCGGTGAGTACTTCCTGGATGAATGAGCCGTCTGACAGGAAACAGAAAGGCTAGGCAAGATATGCATTGGAGGACACATTTCAATCTTTGACACTCTTGAACCTGCTGGGGAGTGCTTCTGATGAGGCGAGATTATAATTGTGAATAGGAGATCACAAATCTGGAGGTGAGAATTTTTTTAAATGGCTATGGAAACCGGAGTACTGAATCCGAGATTCAGTTAATTGGAAAGCAAAATAGCCTCCACATGAGCTGTTTTCCCTTTCGGTCATCACAAAAAAATTTGAATTGATTGGGAAAGTAATGAGGAATGAGGGATAACTTTGCCTTTTGATGAATGTCTTAATATGCATGCCATCTCTCAGGGTTTCACCAACCCTAGTCTCGTGTAGCTATGCATTCAAAACCACATCATTGTCACTGCTCCCATAAAGGTCTGCATAAATGCTTTCAATGATTTTTTTTATTGGATGCTACATTTCAAGAACACATGCCTGTTAGTGCTACATCACAGAGTTTTTTATCGTCACTGTTTCAGACCGGGTAGAGAGTAATTAGATGCTAGTCTGCAACATTGCAGAATGTGCTATAAAAACCTGTAAGAAAACAACACCATTATTGCTCTATTCACAGAAACTGCACACGTCAATATATTTTGAGGTTTAATCTGTGATTTCTTGGACATCTTCATGCACGGTTGCACCTACTACAACACACTAATGAGCACTCTTGGAGCTCTTCTCCAAGATAGGTATTTGACTGATTTGACAATTAGACAAGGGTGATCACTGATTTAGAGCGGGTCGTCCTATTCTCCTATTTAGTTTGTTTTCTATTGTGGACTTCCCATTAACAGGCGGGGCTACACCTAAACCCAAATATAGGCTTGACATGTAACACTAGTTGATTCTAGGAACCAAACCATGAATGGAGGAGCAATAAATGATGACAGGTAGCCTATTGTAAAGCAGGCAGGTTCCCATAATAACATTGGCACTGTTCCTCTTCCCTGTATAATGGAAAGTGGCTAAAGCAGTGTGTTACTCTGTTGTTGGGTTGTATGGCAGCTAGCAGCAGGCAGCTAATCTATTAACTTGGCCCTGGGCTACTGAGGAACCTGATCTCTCATGTGATCTGGCTGCTACATGAGATCTACATCTGCATCACTAGCTGAACAAAACATTACAAAAAATTTCAGACAAAGATGACAAACTACACTTAGGAATACGCAGCATAATCTCCCACAGCCTTTCTGAGATGATTCTACAAATACTGTTTCAGCGCCAGTGGCGGTCGGCCCATTAGGGTATTAGAGGCGGTGCCTGACTTCTGATTCTAATTCAGTCTGTCAGCAGCAGCTCAGGGCGTTGGGCCGGGCGCCCAGTGTTCAGATTGCATATCAATTGCTTGCCTATGGAGGAGGGCTGCACCAACGAGATACCAGGGATTTTGCAGCACAGTGATAATGGACCACTTTGGGGCGTTGAAATGAATGACCAGGTCTCTATGTATTATTGAATGTAGTTCTTTATGTCAGGTATTGCCTAGAAAGCGCCAAACAACAAGCAATATAGTCACTCTATGTCATTATGGCGATGCCACAGGCCTAGAAATAAGTAAATGGACTAGATAAACAGTAGATCTGCATGAAACAAGCTGCAGCAACAAATAACAGAGGACAGAGGAAAGCATTGGCTTCATAACTTGTAAAATGTACTCTTTACAGGAATGGAAGAGAAAGCCTGGCTGTGTGGCTGTGCACTTCGGGAATACTTCACAAATCTTAGATAACATTTAGTGAAGCTAGGCTGACTACTAGCAAATCTGTTAGTCAAAGTTAACAGTGGATACAGCATCTGTGAGCTAAACCCATGCTTGTGACTTGCCAGTATTATTTATTCTTGCCCTGCATGTTAACATATAAAGACAGCTTTTCACCATAAATATATACCCAATGAATTTCCATGTTCAAATTAAGTGTATACTCTTTTATCTGGAAGCAGAGAGTCTAAATGCATAAACCTTTTAGCGTCAATTTTTTAAGTTTAGCAGTATACTAACAAATGAGTATTACACCAATGCATATGTTCTGTATAACAGCCTAAAAGGTGACCTAAATGCAAATACAAAAAGCAGATAAACAGATAACACCTATGCTAAAAATAAGATCCTAACTGTACAAAGCTGCATCTTGGGATGAGTCCTAACTATGAAATTCCCTGGAGTAGGAATATATACAGTATCTCACAAAAGTGAGTACACCCCTCACATTTTTGTGAATATTTGATTATATCTTTTCATGTGACAACACTGAAGAAATGACACTTTGCTACAATGTAAAGTAGTAAGTGTACAGCTTGTATAACAGTGTAAATTTGCTGTCCACTCAAAATAACACAACACACAGCCAATAATGTCTAAACCGCTGGCAACAAAAGTGAGTAAACCTCTAAGTGAAAATGTCCAAATTTGGCCCAAAGTGTCAATATTTTGTGTGGCCACCATTATTTTCCAGCACTGCCTTAACCCTCTTGGGCATAGAGTTCACCAGAGCTTCACAGGTTGCCATTGGAGTCCTCTTCCACTCCTCCATGACGACATCACGGAGCTGGTGGATGTTAGAGACCTTGCGCTCCTCCACCTACCGTTTGAGGATGCCCCACAGATGCTCAATGGGGTTTAGGTCTGGAGACATGCTTGGCCAGTCCATCACCTATACCCTCAGCTTCTTTAGCAAGGTAGTGGTTCTAGTAATCCATGTCCTTAGTCTGCTTATCTTCAGCAAACTGTTTGCGGGCTTTCTTGTGCATCATCTTTAGAAGAGGCTTCCTTCTGGGACGACAGTCATGTAGATCAATTTGATGCAGTGTGCGGCGTATGGTCTGAGCACTGACAGGCTGACCCCCCACCCCTTCAACCTCTGCAGCAATGCTGGCAGCACTCATACGTCTATTTCCCAAAGACAACCTCTGGATATGACGCTGAGCACGTGCACTCAATTGCTTTGGTCGACCATGGCGAGGCCTGTTCTGAGTGGAACCTGTCCTGTTAAACCGCTGTATGGTCTTGGCCACCGTGCTGCAGCTCAGTTTCAGGGTCTTGGCAATCTTCTTATAGCCTAGGCCATCTTTATGTAGAGCAACAATTCTTTTTTTCAGATCCTCAGAGAGTTCTTTGCCATGAGGTGCCATGTTGAACTTC
>JACXGI010003077.1:0-49476 GCA_016801175.1 Esox masquinongy | reverse complement strand
AGAGAGCGATGACACCAAATTTAACACACCTGCTCCCCATTCACATCTGAGACCTTGTAGCACTAACGAGTCACATGACACCGGGGAGGGAAAATGGCTAATTGGGCCCAATTTGGACATTTTCACTTAGGGGTGTACTCACTTTTGTTGCCAGCGGTTTAGACATTAATGCATGTGTGTTGAGTTATTTTGAGGGGACAGCAAATTTACACTGTTATACAAGCTGTACACTCACTACTTTACATTGTAGCAAAGTGTCATTTCCTCAGTGTTGTCACATGAATAGATATAATCAAATATTTGCATAAATGTGAGAGGTGTACTCACTTTTGTGAGATACTGTATATATTTTTTTAAACAATCATTAGTATGCAACAATGTAATATTACCCCCTGGATATGCAAGTATTGATGTAGAAACAAGAAGTGGTGTACAGTCCAATTTCAACACAGCATGTTAGAGAAATGATTGCTCAGTTGTCTGATAGGCTGCTGGGTGTGTGAAGGTTTCTTTCTGCTAGGAACTGGCAGATCATTACCAGCAGAAAAACACCATTGACCAGGGCCTGTGTGTTACTCTGTCAGAGGTAAGACCAAAAGTTAGAGTCATGTACAACAGACACAATCTAGTCATCTAAATCACAGCCAGACTGAAAACAACAGTTGGGACTTGACAACATTTAAACCAGTCAGGGGTGGTTAAGGACGTGACTGATCTCCAAAGGCACCCGTCTAAATGTCTGGGAGTGAACGTTCCAACTCAAGCGTTTTCTCAAATGTTATTATAGCCCTTTTTAAGGAATTTTGGTATGGTTTAGATGTGTGTCATGGTTCTTGCACTCACCTGTGGAGCAGTCCGAGCCAGTCCAGCTAGAATCACAGGCACAGGTACCAGAGTCCGCCAGGTAGTTCCCATGGCCTGAACATTGTTCCTGACACGCTGGCAGGGGGCTCTGACAGTCTGGACCTCCCCACCCCGGTGAACACAGGCACTCCCCCTTCACACAGACGCCGTGGCCAGAACACTGAGGGTCCAGGCAGTCGACTGGCCATGCAGAACCAGGAAGGTGAAGGAGGGGGTGGGGTGGGGCAGCGGTGTTTGGACCGAGCGAAACAGTAAGAGAGCAAGACAAAGAAGCGAGAGAGAAAGTGACAGAGTAAATATTTCATGCCCCTCCCTGACCATCTGTAGTGTTGGAATCATCTTAAATTCTGCATTTCCTTTCCTCAGGGGATAGGCACAGAAACACCCTATCACACCTAACTGATTTAACACATTGTCTGTGTACTTCAGCGTGTGTTTATACTAACAGTGTCTCTTCAACCTTGTGATAACAGCGTGTCCTAGCTGTGAAGGGTTTATTACTGAGAATCAATTGCACCGTGAGGGAAACATGGCCATCTACAACTAGAACATGGAATAGTCGGCAGCTTTTACATGCATTTCTCATAAAGAATTAGCAACAAACTGCTTCCATCCATGTCTGGAGTTAATTGATCACATTTAGTTGTGATACACTTCAGAACAACCCCACCCCGGCAACTAATGCATGCTACAAAAAAAGAAAGATAAATCTATGCAGCGTTAACCACAGTAATTACCACAAGGCTTGCAGGCTGGATTCTAGTCACAGGCTCATTGGCTCAAGGTTATTCTCTAGCACGGATATCTCAGACAAAGCCAATAATTACCCCACTGGATACAACTACCTAAGGACAATCAATTGATTTGGCTGCTTCATCCTAGGCATTCCTCATGGCCCGCGTTAAAAGCAGGGAGTTGCTGTGTTTGTAAAGGATAATTTATTGGGTCAATCAGATTTTGCACACAAAAACTCTCCCCGTAATTAAAATGATGTGAGAGCAGGATACTGAATTTCTTGTTGCTGTGCTTAAATAGTAATCAGACAATCAATCACACACGGTGTGTACGTGTGCACAGACCGGCAACAAACAGAACACTGGTTTGGCTAGCGGTTAGCGCACTGAACCATTGAAAATGCAATAAAAACGGACCTGGCCTGCCTCTGCTGCTGGCTGTAATAAATTCAGCTATGCCTATCACTACGACTGTGTAAACTGTGATAATGATTGTTATTAGGATAGGACCGTTGCCTTGTTCACAGTTGTTGCCCTTGTAGGCGGGGCTGCACAGGCAGAGGCCGTTGACACAGGTGCCGTGGTTGGAGCAGGTGGGGTCAATACACTGGTCCTCCTGGATGTCACACTCTGGGCCCTTCCAGCCCGGGTGACACTGGCAGTAACCTTTCTCATAATCTCCATTCCCACTGCACAGGACAGGGCACGAGTCTGCAGCAGCAACAACAACAACAACAACAACAAAGTTAATGAACACAGTAGTCCATAATAAACACTGCGGTGGACAGAAACAGATTTACCGTCTTATACAGCACTTGATGTGTTAGTGCTCGTTCAAAACCTCATTCAAAACGGAAAACAAAAGAATTCTAATTATGAACCTGTATGTGTCAATCCAGCAGTGGACGGTAGTACGAAGTCCTAACCCCTGAGACTGCGATCTTCCCATGAGCCATATACAGTACCTGTTTCCCCCAAGGTTTCACCCATCACCAATATCTCACTAATAGGCATGCAGCTGAAGACACCTAATCCTCTCCCCCTGATGATAGCTCTGTAAGGAGGCAGGCCTCGCACCCCTACTCAGACCCTCTTCCTGTGAAATCCACCTAATCTCTCAAGTACTTCAATTTTGCTCAAGTGGCACCTGAGTCAAACTCCAGTAGCTGCAGCGTGGTGCTGCTACAGCGTCTCCGACACCGGCCCACGTTCCCCTAAGGCCCCTCCTTCCACCACTCAGTGCCTTAGCATGAAAACTGATATTTACAAAATTAAGAAGAAGCTTAGAAGCCCAGAGGCTGAAGCATGGAGGTGCATGGTAAACATCGGAGTAAAATGTAATATACTGTATGAATTGATTATATTGAATTTTTGGTGCAAATGCCATTAACCAGCAAGGGAAGGAACAAATTAGCAAGAAATTAGCAATGAAAGTAACTAAACAAATACTCTTGGTTGTTTAATTTAGCAGCTTGATTGAGTACTGTTGTCAGTATTTATGAAAAAAGACCAGTGAAGTTAAAAACGTGATTTCCTTGTTTTATGACCGTATTTTCACTATGATATCGAAATAACACTCAGGTGAATGTGAAATTTATGATAATACCTTTGTGATGCCAAAGCTTTTGGAGATAAAAATGTGTTGCAGCGTTTGTGCAATGTTGCAGCCTTAAAAAGCATAGGGTTCCAATATTGATGACGCATCCTTGACAAGGCTTCTAGCTACATAAAAAGTAATACTTTAAATGTACATTTTCACATATGACATACTCCATGGCATGTATGCATTAACTAAATACATTTTAAATCACTGACTCCAGCACAAACAGTAGTAATGGGCTTCCATGTTTACTTAATTCTTCTTGATGTTAATGTCAAGCCATTGGCTGCGTTTGCTTTAATTATACATTAAACCACAAGACGGTATTCAGTCAAGTCCAAGTAGCCCACGTCTACGTTTGTAATTCATAGATACGGGATTTGGTGCTCCCAGGGGGCACAGCAGTCGAAGGCACTCTTTAGTAGTGCCAAGCGGTCCATCACAGTCAAGGTTTAAACCTTGACTGTACTGCTGATGGGTGGCCGGGAACTTGAGGGGATGGTACGTACTGGCCCAACATTGCCTTGGGGGGACACGTAAGCGGGCATTTCCTTGACTCATCATACTCTAGCAACACCTGTAGGTGGGCAGGCTAATTGTGGTCATCAGTTAAATAAGCATGACTTTGAATACGCTGATCTGAAATTATGTCCCGGTTGGAAATGCAGAAGTTAAAAAATATATTATATTATTTGCTTATGTGCTCAGATAACCCATATGATGTTTTAAATTACAAATGAATAGCCACATAATACATGATAGAATCACATGAATGTTGGCTGGGAAAAAAACCCTCATATGTATAAGGGGGTCTAAATTTCACATAAGCATTAACATTTATGAAGCAGTTAATGACACATTAACGAAAGTTGAAGTTTATCATACATTAAAGTATCCTTCGTTATTGATGTATTCACTGAACATCAGTGTCTCTCTCACGTACACACCATTCTAATTTTACATTCTTATTTGATGCTGGTAGTGTAACACTTGAGTGGTAGTGCGAAACCAGTCCTCTTTTCCCCTCCGCCGCTAACCCTTTGGTGTATAGTCTAAACCAGAGATTCTCGGCTCTCAATGGATGATGTGTTCTAAGAAAAACAAGAAAAAGAAATAATGAAAAATACTCTGAATTTGCCAGGTAAAATCTGTGTGAACAAAAAATAAAAAATAATTTTCTATATACTGTAGAGCAACAACACAGAGCCTCACCAACATTCTTCATTAACAATAAAAACACATTTTACTCATTTCCGCCTAAAAATGAAGAAATGGAAATATTGGGTTGGGAATTAATCACAACCGCCTTTATTTGCTTAGTAGATTGACACATACCCGGAATTATAATTTGTGCAACTTGTAGACAACATATAAGGAAGCTATTTTTAATTACAATAGACTACACAAAATCTATTTCAGTTGACATACATCTATATACAATACATTTGTGATTATTTGAGGTAAAGTAATAGGCGTATATTAACATTTGTTAAGAGTAATTTACAGTTTACGTCCTAATTTAGAGATTTTCAGTTCCATATAGATAATACAGAAATGCATGTAGATGTGTCTAGCTAGCATGGTTCTATTAGTGTTTGAGTGGCAAATGGCTGGGTACTGAGGGCCACATCATGGGGAAAGAAACTATTCAGGTGGCAGGATGTTTTGGTCCTGATTAACCTGGACTGCCTGCTGCCTGCCTGCTAACCTGTACTTCCTGCTGTCTGCCTGCTAATCTGTACTGCCTGCGTAGGGACAACTTTCAGGACTTGATTTCCTAAGGCTAAACACTTCTACAGTTTTATCTGTGTAAATGCCAGGTTGTTTTGATGTCCCCGCTCATAAATGTATTTTCCAGTATGGATCCATACTTGTGTTTTGCAAAACTCCTGACTCAAGTATTTTCTTGGCCTCTCTGAAGAGTGATCTTTACCTGATCATGGGCTCCACTTCTGAGGAAGAGCAGAGAGCCATATGGGCTTCTTGATATAAGATCACCCGCGAACCATGACTTGTTATAGACGTGTGGCACAAAGTTTCTGATGGGATGCAGATTTATTCACATATGCTGATGTAGGATGTGATGCTGTCAGCGTATTTGTATGTGTTATCACTGTTGCCCAAGAATATGTCCCAATTTGTAGATTTCCAATGGGTTTGTCAATCCATTACTGCAATGTATATTTTCAAGACATGGCAGTTTTAAGTCTGTACGTGGGGATGAGTTCAGGCATCACATGATCTGAGTCACCTGGGGAATATCTTGTTTAAGGTGTGTGGTTAAAACTATTATGGTCACCTTACAATTTGAGTTAGATTTCCACCTCAGTTATCATATGGTCCAGTTGCTGGGGTGACGCAGGCCCTTGGGAGTGATGTCAAATCCAGCCAAAACAACCGAATAAAATTCACAAAGTGAGTAATAGGGTTTGGAGTGTATGAACATAGATTCCAGATCAGGAGAGCAGAATTTAGGCATGAAAATAGACCAACCTTGATTGACAAAAAAACACACTCGTCCGCCGCATTGATTTATTGCACAAGTCCACCTCACGATCGACATGATAAAGCTGAAAGGTGGTTAATTCCACTGCAGGTCGAGAATGAAGTCGTTTAGCCAGGGTTCCATGAAGCAAAGGTTAGGGTTGAGAGAGAAGTCCTTTTTCTGTATAAATCACTAATTCTAGCTCTTCCATTTTGTTGCTGACATTTGAAAACATTTGAAGGGAAAAGACCTCGGAGGGCTGGACTGAGTACATGTGTTTTGAAACAAACCAAAGCCCCATGTCTCAGCTTCCCCGTCAGATAGACACGGCTTGAAATCTGACTTGTTGACAGTGGAGTTGTACATTATATATTGTCCAATGATAGCATTTCGGTACATAACCCAGCTGGTAATGTGTCTAATGTTTAGTATTGCATTCTGGGTGAAAGTATCTGGGTCCTGAGGCTAAACAGTGGAGAACCACTAGTCTGAACAACTCATATCACTAAAATATGGAATTTGTACAATGCCTTGTCTATGCCTTTCCTATGCTACATATTTTATAGGCACCCACTTACAGTAAACTGTTTTCCAGCGCAATGCTATGTGAGAGAACATTCTCACTCTTTCCTTGCCTCTCCCTGGATCTCCCATCCCTCCAGCCTGTCAGTCTGTTTATGGACAGTTTCAGTATAAAAGCTGCCTCACAGACCCTGGCCTGTCCATTAGTCTCCATAATATGTCAGAGCTCCACACTGGGAACAGTAATAGACGCATTATGCTTGCTACAGTGGCTCCCTGGCCACAGATCTAGGCAGAGACAGGGGGCAAGATAAAAGAGAACGGGTCGGACTGGCCAGAGAGAGAATTCACTGACCACAAAGTGGAAATCATCAATGCCGCTTTCTATCCTCATATAAAACAAAGACTGTAACTAATCCTCAAAGACAATCAAAGTACTATGATTCAGAATGGCTTTTGGCGTTGATAATATTGGCAGTATCTATTACGAAGCATCAGCTTTAATAAAACAGTTGCCACTTTTATCTGATTGATCTGAATAATTTTATATTGGTGGATTTACAGCATAGAAAATATGAATGATGGTCTATCTGACCAGAAATGTAATAATAATGTAATATTATGTGGGAAAACTTGAAGTGAGCATTCATAATGCACAAGAATGTAATTTAAATGTGCATGGCTTCATCAGAATATTCTGCATATATCTGAGTTGCTGAACTTAACCCTTACCCGATTTTCTTATGATTCTGTAGACAAGTTATGTTCTAGATAATCTGAACTGCAAAAGTACACACACAAAGTATAGAAAGTACATTTTGCCTTATCTAAATGTAACTGAGGATGTCCCTTTTCTGACAGTCCTTTCCCAGGTAGATATAAATGTTGGGTGCATGTTAATAGTTATAAAATTGTTGGGTCTGTCAAAGGTTTTAAAGGGAAAATTCTACAAATGATCTGCAGGTTATTTATAAGAAAAAACATTCCAAGAATGAAGACCAAAGTATAGACCTAGTTAAGGTGAAATTGCAGGGGTAATATTCATGGATGTCAATTTTCCGTTACCGGGTATAATTACCATTATTAAAATAATAATTTTTCTTGTAAAAAACACATTTTATAAGTTTGAGACCCATAGCTTGGAAACCAGATATGCTCATGTTGTAAAGGTGACATGAAATACAATTTGAATGATTTCAAGTCTGACCACCGTTCACAGGGATCAATGAGACATGGTATTCTACCTTTTGAGCAATCTGGTCCTAAGAAGCCAGTGAAGCAGTGGCAGTGACCTGCGACACATTCTCCGTTCCCCTTACAGTTGGTGGAGCAGCCGTCCATAGTTTCTACCAGACAGAGAAAGTGTTAAATGTCTCTACAATGGGTGAGACAGAGCCATATAAAATAGAAATTATACCAAACTCAGGGCATAAAGACCTTTAACACAACAATCAGTTTTACTTCCAGAACAGGCAGGAGAGCATATTAAGAGAAATACATTGGCTTGGCTCTCAGCAGAAGCTTACATATGGGTGACAAAAGGTCAATTAAGGATAACAGACTTGACAGTTCCTTTTTTAGTAACCACATTAGACTACAGTACATCCTGAAAAGAAAATCATAAGTATCGTTTTTCTTTCTCAGTTGTAGTAATTAAGACTTCATTACAAATCCCGCTGCATAGTACTGCAATATTAATTAGTGACTGTGACTGTGGAGAGGTACAAATGTACATTTTACACAACGAGGAGCTACTTACCGATGGCAGTGCTAAGAACAAACACTTGTTCCATTTTCTTGCCATCGTTGTAGAAGGCAAGGTACCAGGTTCCTGCATCCATGTACTCTATGAAGCCCGTCTCCTGGAGGGAGGCCAGGATCAGGTTCCTGGGAGACGCGTTGGAATCCTCTGCCACCATCTGAACCTCCTGTTTGATCAGCTGCTTCCCGTCTAGGAGCTTGACAAAGTCAAACTGCAGCAAGAGAAGAAAACGTCTGATGAAACATGAGGCCAAGGTTCGGGAGTCAAAAAACCGGGGACGTCACGCGCCCCTGGTTGGGCATACTGACTGAACGTGTTCCTCCAACGTTGCGGCATGAGCATCCATCTCTGGCCATAACCAGAAGTCATCGTGTCCTGCCATCGATATGAAAATAACCTGAACTGAACCACATGCAACGGCCCTGAGCTGCCTTCTGACTTTGCCCTAATGAGCGTGATGAGGAGACGGGCCCCCATGCTGCATTGCTGGATTACCAGATGAGTAGGATATGACAGGAGCCTGCGGCGGATGCAGTGCCTTAGCCACACCAGTGTCACTCATGTTTGTGTGCTCTCAGAGATAAGCAGGGACCAGGGCTGGTATTATGCCGCTGTTGGCTGGTGACGGCATACAGCAAAGCCTACCCGCCTGCCGGGCTCAGAGGGATGCCCGGCTTCACCCGACCACCCGTCCTAAATAATAAACTCGAAGCCGGGTGAGACCAGGTCCGTAACTCCAGTGACATGCCCCTAGGCCTCGCAATCACTACATGGCTCAGGTCCTCTTATGAGAGACAAATGATCCCCCACGCAACGAAAGGAAAACGGTGTTTGTAATTCAGTCGAAGCGCCGAGGTGCCGTAGCTGTCGGGTTCCTGCATTTCAAATCATCAGCAATGCAAAGCAGCCAACGAGGAGGTAGAGGAGGCAGTCCCGACACCTCCGTAATTTACTTCCAGACAGGGATCAGCACATGATGTCACGCTGAAACGGAAATGGCCACTGTTGTTTCTGTTAGAATCCCCTCGGCGCCAATAGTGACAAAATCTTCTGGGAAGAAAAGAAAGGCGGAAGCGTGCGTGCCACCCAGGGGACCGACTCAGATTAATGACTAAAACATCCTATTAGGATTCATCATGCGGAAGCCTGTTGGGGTTGCTGGGGCCGGTGAAACAGCCTTGTGACAGATGAGTCACTTGTGTGGAGGTCTCGCCGTGACCCTGGGCGCTGAGCCCCATGACCTGCTGGGTATTCTATCAGCAGAGGTAATAAAGGCCCGGTACAGGGGAACATATGTGGGACTGCATGCAGGGGCGAATAATTTAACCGGTGTCATTCGACCTGGTTGACAGAGACAACTAATGATGGCCTGGGATAAGTCAAACCCACTGTGACAGGACTTGAATATTGTCCAACATACAGCTAGCATTAGATATGACAAAATGTTATGTCTGCATTTGAAAGCAAACTTTCAATAACCATTATTTATTTTTTTGTCTGTATTCATGCACCTACATATGCAAACGCCTATGCAAATTAGCCCACAATAAGGAGGCTTTAATTGAATTACGACAGGTCTTAATTTCTTTAAGGATTTAAACTTTTAATCTTAGATAATATCAATGCTAACAAGCAGTGATTGGGGAGTTGAGGCAGTTTACTGACATCACATTAGTTCCACTAGATATTCCCTTAATTGCATTAATTCCAGAACTATACTCTGTAAGTTTTTATATTAAGTCACCCTTTCTACTAGTTTATGCAATTAACACAATAATAACTGTTGTATATCTGGTTATTTACCAGGTCCTGGCCTATTTCAATAATTAGATCAGGAAGGTTTCATCACTTGTGGAGTTGATGTAACAAAGTGACATTTTGACATCAGTAATCTGCATGGCAATTAACGGGAGACTTTGTGTAATTAAGAATACTGGTTACATAGTAGATCATGAGAATGGTTAATAACATCAATTCTAAAACGGGTGGGTCAAAATTAGCATTGTAATTAGCTGAAATGGTACTCGCTATCGTCTCATACCTACAACCATACCGACGATTGAAGCACATCCGCGATAAAAAAAAAGAAAAGTATTTTCTATGCCAACTGCTTCTTTGCTACACACTTGGAATTACATTCAGCAAGCAAATCCATGTTCCAGTACTGTAATATCTGATTCTGTTACCAAATTTCCATGTAAATCAATGTAACTAAAATGTTGTACAGCTATTACTGTTACTGTTTTAATCACACAGAAATTCAAAGATACTAAATATAAAGCATTACCCAGTTAACTATAGGCTCATTGTGGACAGTCAATAAAAGTACTGGTAGGCAGAAAACATAATTCCAGCATATGCAATGACTGGTGAAGTGTTCAGTTAGAAAAGCATAACATTCTTTGCCAAGATGTGTGAGTTGGGGTGTGTTCCAGACACTATATAAGTTGATGCTGAATTACATAAGAGTATGAATGTTGGTGCGGTGCTCTTGTGTGCCTGACGTAGGTAGAGGATACAGAACCTGCGTGTGTGTTGGGGGGATGTTCCTCCGCCCATAAATCCCCAAGAGGGCGTCCCGTGCCAGGGAGATGTTGAACTTCACATACTCTGGGTGGTGGATGGTGATGTGGAAACGCCAGAACAGTCCTGGGGGAATGGCTTGCATCACCTGGGTACCAATGTCCACTTCCCCTCGATCTATCACTTTACCTCTCTGGAATAGCTCCTTATCTACATACACACACACACGCACACACACGCACACGCACACACACACGCACACGCACACGCACATAAACAAATGAGAACCGAATTTATACATATTGGCTACGGGCCCCTCTTCCTTTATCACATAATGAGATAAAAGGCAGGCAAATCTGTCTCATGTCATTGCCTCGACCAATACTTCATTCCACTCAGTCCTTTCAGGAAACATTCCTATCCTAATTTTCTGTTGAACTTTGTCCAAGCTGGCGCTACACTACTCTGAAAAGGAATAGAAAAAAACAAGCACGTCTAATATGGTGCAATACTTGGGTGTCTCTAAGAGAAGACCAGCAAGCTACCGGATGCTTATACCAACACCTCCCACATCCAGGCGTGAACTAATTATTCTGCGCTGATAACCTCTGGTGTCAGCTCTCTAGCAGGTACGCCAACACACCAGGGTGTCACATTATTGATTCCCTCTTTCCTGGCGGGTAACATAAGATCAGTTCAGCTCTGCTACTACAGTACTACAGTACATGAAGCTGTGTGTTGTCTTTCTTACCTTCACATTACTGTACACAGCCCTGGAAACCGAATGCTGTAAATATCCTCTAGTTCCATATAGGGAACACTGAAATACATCCAAATGCACATACATGCAATTCCATTGATAAAGATGAGCAAAACCATGCTGTGTAAATAAATACAGAGCTACTGTTTATTATATTATTTTACACATACATGTTTTGAAGATACTGGTTGTGCCATAATGTGTAATGGATCATGATAAACACATATCAAAACCGTCAGGCAATATCCATTGTAATGACGATGTAATCTATGCAGTCCAAACTCTAGGTTCTGATGGCAAATTGAGGTTTGTGCTCAACAACGTCTACCAAAATGGTTTAAACTGGCAAATGACCAGATGTATAAATCAATAAATCCAATCACTGATAAACATAAAAATACTTAAGAAGAAGTGGTCTTATTCTGCACTGGACAGGATAAAAAAATATAATTGTGTTTAGAAGCTTTAGCAAGACAAAACAACTCACAAAGAGAAGATATATTATCCCGCAACAAATAGAGACACCAACATCATGTTCTCAGCCTTCTCCTGTAATGATCCAAATCCCTGGAAGGAGGTGCACTGTTCATTATTAAGTTCATTATTAGGGGGTGTTACAACACACCAAGTAATATGATTGTGTTTAGAAGATCAAAACATCTCAGGATTATGCCTTTAATAGTCTTTGTGCTTGTGCTTTAACACTCACAGACAAATTAAGGTTCAGTCTCTTTTAAAATGGAGGAAGCTCAGGTGTCTCTAGTTTTGGTGTTTCAAAGCACTTCTTTTTAGATGTGTTGTTTACAATTATGGATGTTACACACTCGGTTATGGATGTTCCAGATTAAAATGGACAAAAATTGTCAATGTATTCATCGGAATACTACACTGTAACACATTTCTTGTAGTTTGGAATGTTTTCAAAAGGTCAGCGGAAAACATTGTACATTAGAATTGCACAATTACAGCTTGCTTGAATAATATACATGGCTAGACATCACACCTTTAACATCCTCCGAGAGAATCCTTAATAGAACGCATCATTTTCAAGATATCTGCTTCAGTGAAAGTCTGAAAAATATATCACTTTCGCAACAAATGTGGTGGATGTACAAACTTCTGAAGCTAAGCTACAGTATAATAAAATATTATCCATCACATATACAACGGCTATGGATGTTACAGAATTGTCATAATGCTAAAAAAGTATACTGACAAAAGAAATGAGAGAGAGAAACCAATTATAGATCATGTAATACCTTGATGAAAGAAGGCTCTATAGAGACATTTACAAGATGATGACATCAAGGTGCCTGCTGTACAAATACATATTGTGTGCTCATTTTTATCAAGGGTGCATATTCTAGACTTTATTGTAAATGTCTAAAGTCTAGACATCGGAGGACATGGATTGATCACACTGTAGCCTTGACAACAACGAAAAATCTAGGTTTTGTAGAAACTGGGTTCTTTTTTTCATTGGAAAAAGCTTCACCAGACTGGAGCAGGTGTACAATGCTAATGGTGGTAATACTGTGTTGCTCCCAGAAGGCACAACCACTGTAAAGCTGTGCGATGCTGTTTAGGAGAGACGGTGTTTGGTTGGTGCCCCTGCCATCACAGAACCCATCACACGCTAATGAAGGCATATCTGACTTGTGCCTCTCCTGCACAGCATCTCACCTGTCACTTACACTGGGTTCAGAGTAGGGAAGTGAAAATAATTTGAAAAAATGCTTCAAAATAATCTGACTTACAAGTACATTAATTATAATAGCCTAAGGGTTATTCTCATAAAACAATTATGCCAGCAATCCATTTTGAATGCAGTGGAACCTTATTTTAAATTAGAGTAATATTTTCCCCCACATTTTAATAGACTGAATAAAAAAAAAGCTTTTTTTACTTGGGTTCTTCTGTTGACTGAGACAAAGCAAAATAAGCTATTATATTCACTTTAATCTATCTGATATATGCTGAGAATAATCTAATTGCTATTCTAAAGAGCCCAATTAAAGGGGACCAATTATATATAAAGGACTGGGCCAATTCAACATCCTATGGGGAGGTCAACTAAACAATGTCCCAATGTTCTATAAAAAGAGAGAAATGCCAATAAAAGATATATAATAATCAACAAAGGAATTACAGTTATTTTAAGCTTTTATTACGGAAAAAAAAGATATAATGTAATGTCATTGAGCATGCCCGTACACAATGTGCGTTTGTTTTGAAGAACAGAGAGGTTGGAAAGGGAGCTGACTGGAGAACCTCTGGTCTGAAAGAGTTAACAGTGATGCTGTGGGCTGTAGCCTGCTAGAGGATTAAGTCACGCTCTCTTACTTTAATTAACTGCCCATGAAGCTCCTCATGATTACTTCATAGTCAATGCATGCTAATGTGACCCAGCACAGCTACGCTACATTGTGCCAGCCACAGAGCACACAGCCTTATACTGTGTCAATCCAGCAGTACTACCTGCAGTGTTTCCTATTCCTCCCCTTGGTAAGAGTAGGGATAGATGTATCAGAGGGCTATGACATGTGAATACTGAAACTCAGACACCAAGCTTTTACTGAGATTCATTATGTGCTTATGCAGGGGCAATCCAATATTTTCATAACTGATTTGATTTTAATCTACTCTTAAACATTGCCCTAGTTGCAGAGAACATTTTCTGGTTCACGCACTTATAGAAATAGAATTGAATTATGTGGAATGGAACTGAATTATTTCACTCATTGTCGATATGGAATTGTACGTCTGCTGTATTTGAGGCCCCAGGGTTGGTCTGGTGTTATTGGAATAATTCTATTTTTCTATCTCAATGATTCTATGATTTTATTTTTCGGAAGTGGAAAATTTCTATAATCAGATCTTTATCGTGCTAATGGAGGCAGTGCCCTGCGAACACATGAGGTGTTTTCACTCAGGGATGACCCGTGCATAACCCACCCACCTAACTATCACACTCTTTTATCTGAACCGAAATACAGCATCACAAGGGGGAAATCATTACTTCGTTCTATTGCATCTAGCTCACTTGTTATAAGACAATAGGTTTATTATGTACACAGAGGTGGAGAAATAGCATGGGAGCCCACAGGTAACCTGTTGAGATAAAACCCTCGCACTAGCTTGTGGTTTTCAGTGAGGTAAAACCCATTCCCTGGCCTGGGTTTTAGGATCTAAGTGAGGTAAAACCTGTTCACAGGCCTGTGTTTTATGGTCTAATAGTGAGGTAAAACCCGTTCACTGGCCTGTGTTTTTGATCTAACAGTGAGGTAAAACCCGTTCACTGGCCTGTGTTTTATGATCTAACAGTGAGGTAAAACCCGTTCCCTGGCCTGTGTTTTATGATCTAAGTGAGGTAAAACCTGTTCACTGGCCTGTGTTTTATGGTCTAATAGTGAGGTAAAACCCATTCACTGGCCTGTGTTTTATGATCTAACAGTGAGGTAAAACCTGTTCCCTGGCCTGTGTTTTATGGTCTAAGTGAGGTAAAACCCGTTCACTGGCCTGTGTTTCATGGTCTAATAGTGAGGTAAAACCCATTCAATGGCATGTGTTTTATGATCTAACAGTGAGGCAAAACCCACGCACTAGCTTCTGTTGTGTGATCTAACAGTGAGAATAATAAATTAGAGGTTTCTTAACACACGTTAAAACTTTGCCCACAACCACATACCTTTGTTGGTGTTGTTGAGGCCGGGGAGATCGAAGGGAGTGAAGGTTATGTCTATGCTCTCTGAGTCTCTGTCCAGTTTGCTGAGTCCATTCTCATAGAGCTGCCCATCCACTGGCTGCAGGTGCCAGGTCAGCCCAAACAAGTGCACTGCTGTAGGGGAGAGCCATGGTGCCATGGTTTAGCATCAGGCGGAAAGATTAGCGCTACAGAGACACATTCAAGGCAACCATCATTCAAACTTAAGAGTAAGAAATGTGATTATACCTTGGTGCAGGAAACAAAGTGACTAACTACACTATGGTGCTACTGGTTCCTGCATCATGGCTGTATATCAAAATTGGAGTTATTTGACAGAGAACTAGTCATTAGGGCTAAGGAGAGAGTCTCCTTATTAAAGCACCGAAAAGCAATAGTACATCATTAGTGTGCCATTTTTCTCCTTCATGACAACGTCACTGTCTTTTTATCTACCACATCTTAATGTGATTAAACAAACCCCAAACAAGTATCTTTAGATACAGGAGTGGTAACTCACCATATGAGGCTTATGAAATCAAATGCAATATTTATAAGTAGCTGTCTAATCTCCAAAGGAAGAGGGGATAAACTATGAATAAAGTAATTGAATAAAGAAACCAATATGGTCAAAATTAAACATTTATTTGATGTGAGGCTGCAAAATTGAATTAATTGATAATGATTCCACTGCCACAATGTTTGGCTCATTGTCTCCAAGAGGGTGAGGCATGTGTCAAAACTCAGCTCCCTTAGGTTATTTAGTCCGATACTCAGTAATCCAAGGAGCATTTCGAAGAATGGCAGAGCCAGTTCCCCACTGGCAGAGTAAGCATTCAAATCCACTGGGAAAAATGTTCTGGCATATAATTCGGAAGTCATCATTATTTTTATTTTTTTACATTTCAGATAATCCAGTATTTGACAAACACATCACACCACTCACGGTTCCTCAATCCAGACTAAGATAATCACTGCATTAGGATGCACCACAACACTAGTCTCCATAATAAAGTAGAAGTGTTAAAACAAAGGTGAACAAAGACCAGACACCAACAGAGACAGGCACCAACACATTTCTGAGCACAACACAAGCACCTAACTGCCAAAAGGAAGAGGGAGATGAGGCTCATTAGCAACTAACTACTATGTATACCACCTGATTCAAAAACCATAATAAACCACAAACCCAGCAGGACTCTTCAGCACTGATTAGCCATGGTGGAGACAAACAGTGGGATTTAGAAAGGTGCTGCTCTAACAGCCATTCACTCAGTATTGCTGCATTTAGACACGCAGATCAATGTAATTCACCCCTGACCGCTTCAAAGCGCTTTCTTATTCATCTGTCTTTGAAGCGCAGCAAGGCCAGTCATATTGGGGGAAGGTCTTAAAGAATGCCTGTTGAAAAAAATATATTTTTTTTGCAGCCAGCTGAGCGGGAATGCCTAATTAGAGTGAAAGTAGTTCACACCAATTTGCATCTGTTTTACATATTCAGTGAAAGAATAATTGATAGTATCTGTTTTTAAAATGCATAATATGGATAATGATTATGCAGTTTTTAGAGGGAAGAATTTGATTAAACCCTTGTCCTGTACTTGGGAAGACCCAGAGAAAGAGACAGCTGTTATAGTTGTAATGAAATTTAGAGAGAAAGATATTGCCGCAATAACAGATAACAGTTTTGTTTGGTGTTTACCAATAATGAGGAAGAGACAATTTGATTAAATATTGTCTCAAAATAAGGAGAGGGAATGTTTGGCTCAGGAGGAGGCTGTGGTGTACTCCATGTTAAACTGCTTTGAACTATTGTTTTAAAACTTGTTAATTGATTTAGGCCAAACCATAAAATTACAATATGATCTTCTTGTCCAATTGTTTTGGCTCAACAGGAAAATAAATTAACATTTGAAAATACATTAACAATCTACAATTGTGCACCTTGGATTCTCCTGTGCACAAACATGCCCTAAAATTATTTATTTAAAGTAATATACTGTGAACAAATAAGGTCTGGTGTAAAGGTGCAACATGCCCATTTAAGGCTTTCACCAGTATTCCACACAAAGACATGATGCTATGAGGTGGGCCCTTTAAAGGACCATAGCTAGTTCTACCTTCATGCCTAAAGGCCATACATTTATGAGTCTAATTCCAATTTAGAGGCATAAAGTAGCACAAAACCAAAGCTACACGCCTAAAGTATCACATTAACCAATTACTTTTCATCAATAGCTATTATCCTTTGACAGGCAACGATGTAAACTAGTCAGTGAGTGAGCCCAGAAATAATTAAATCACAACACATGGACTGCAATGCGTGTTGGGAAGGGAAAATTAGGTTATGTTCCACAGTTGACCTACCACACAATAGGTCTGCACGACGATACCATTGTCTTAAAGTAGCTACAAATCAGGGCTTTATCTATGTGATAGGAAGATTACTGGGGCATCAGTTTGCATTACTCTGTATTGGTGCCCTGCGGAGATCTGTGGGAAGACTTTGGGGAGGGGTAATGAAGAGCAAGCACTGGATTGGATTCTCAGCAGGGGGCCCGATGTGCAGGATCCAACACCACTCATTTCCACGCATAGGGAATCCAAGGAGGATTTCTCTTAAACGCAGTTCAGTTCAGACTGAAAGTATCTCACCAAATGCAACTGGCGGCCTCCCACCCCATATTAGCTTACAAGTCAATACTATACTAGCAGTGGTTTGGCACAACTGAGCAGTTACAGCCAGAAGCTGACTTACAGGGAGCTCCACATTTTTTGGACAGTGACAAATGTTTTAGCTCTGTATTCCAACACTTTGGATTTGAAATCACACAAGGACTGAGGGGATAAAGTGCAGACTGTCTTTAATTTGAGGATATTTTTTCATCTACTGTATACTGGGTAAACCATTTAGAAATAACAGCACAGTTTGTACAAAGTCCCCCGATTTTAGGGTACAAGAGATATTTGGACAGTTGGCTTCACACCTGTTTCTTATCAGGCAGAGGGGCACAGATGTCAGCCTTGCACCGCCACCTCGGATGAGCAGGCTGAAGGAGGAGGTTCAGGACCATGGACAGTGTGCCTGAGGAAGCGACATCCAGAAAAAGGACGCTGCTGAGGTCAGCCTGGCTTGTCAGCCCCAATGACACACAGCTGCAAGCGATTATGCCCTGTTACTGGATGGGATAAAAGGAGAACCAGGAGAGGTATGAGAAAAGACGTTGATCTCCTGTGTCTCTGTGTGTTCCGACCACAGATAACGACGCCTAAGAAAAGCCATCGCCCTAATGGAGAGACACCAGCCACAGCTGCAAAGAGAGCCAAAGGAAGAACAAAGAACCAGCCAGCAAAGCTTTGTTTTCTCTTTTCCCTGCCTGTAAAATAAAGACACACCACATCTGTGTCCTCCCCAGGTGCTACAGCAGGGTTTTATTTTCCATCGTAAGTACATGGATAAGACAGCTATGAATGTCTTGTCTTGATTTTACACTTTCAAGTTTGCATTTGGAGTCTGTCGCAGATGGACACATGATTAACATATACCAGAATGGTGGAAAGAGGAAAGTCTGGAGAAAAAAGGAAGTGCCCATGATCTGAAGCTTATAAGTTCATCTGTGAAACATGGGCACTTTTGAATTGGGGCAGTAGCATAATCAAGTGCACAGAGATATATTGTTTGCTCAGATACAAACACATGCCTCTGGACAGCACTTCATCATGCAACTGGACAATGACCCCAAAGACACTGCCATAGCTACCAAGGAGTGTTTCCAGTGCCAAAAAGTAGAAAGTTCTTGGCTGGCCAAGTCAATCACCTAATCTGAATCCAATTGAACAAGGCTTTTACATTCTGAAAACAAGACTGAGGCATAAAAGCCCCAAAATAAGCAGGAACAGAAGTTGGCTGCAGTAAAGGCCTGGCAGAGCATCACGAGGGAAGATTCTTAACGTCTGGTCTATAGTTTGCAGATTTCAGACTTCAGATTTCAGAATCACAGCATTCAAAGGATATAGAACAAAGTACGAATCATGATTACTTTATTATTTATTATATGAATTTGTCCAAATACTTATAGTAACCTCAAATGGAGGGACTATGTGCAAAACATGGAGAAATGTCGAAAAGGTTTATTGTTACTGTTTAAATACTTCTGGAGATCATCATTGATTAAACAATGTAAAGAAAACACCTAAACCTGTTTCAAGACTGTTTACCTGTTCATTTTACAGTTGAGGTAGTCTATGCCTTGCCATCAGCTCTACATGTGTTTAGTGTATATCATCCAAAAAACACAGTAGGATACTTCAAAACACTCCTGTATAACTCAAGACTGATATCCCAGTGAATTGAAAATCATTGAGATCAAAGTGATACTACAGTATAAAGAACTTCATTCTATGGATGTTTCACTGGTGATATAATTAATCATTCACAATCGAGTGAGATTGTGTTTTTTTCTGTCAGTAATGTACTATGATATTACAATTGATTATGTTACGTAGGCTAGAATAATGTGAACATTATGTAATCTTGTAGACCTGGATTTTTCTTTGATATAAATTTAATAAACTCACCACAGTTGCCTGTGCTTTAGACATAGAGCAGAAACATGGCTTAGAAAATAAACACGTGATTTGCCCATGCACAGAAGCTCCAAAAAGAATTGGGATCTTTGTCTGGGATGTTGGTCCGGGGGAATTAAGATCTTGAAAAAGTTGCTTTTGTAATGCTAATAATGCTAATTCCAGGCTGGGGCAGAGGTGAATAATGGCCTGTTGTGAAAAATTACTCCATGGGCCTTCAACAACGTTAAGTGATATTTCTCCCAAATATTAATCAAGGAAAAACTATCCCTTTAACTATTTTATACCCTTTGCTGCATTTGTCTCTCATCCACTACTTTTAGCAAAATACACTGATCAGCCATAACATTATGACCACCTGCCTAATATTTTGTAGGACACCCTTTGCCGCCAAAACAGCCCTGACCCGTCGAGGCATGGACTCCACTAGACCGCTGAAGGTGTGCTGTGGTATCTGGCACCAAGACGTTAGCCGCAGATCCTTTAAGTCTTGTAAGTTGCGAGGTGGGGCCTCCATGGATTGAACTTGTTTGTCCAGTACATCCCACAGATGCTCGATTGGATTGAGATCTGGGGAATTTGGAGGCCAAGTCAACACTTTGAACTCGTTGTTATGTTCCTCAAACTATTCCTGAACCATTTTTGCATTGTGGCACGGCGCATTATCCTGCTGAAAGTGCCATCAGGGAATACCGTTGCCATGAAAGGGGACACATGGTCTGCAACAATGCTTAGGTTGGTATTCCACATGAATAGCAGCTCCCAAGGTCTACCAGCAGAACATTGCCCAAAGCATCACACTGCCTCCGCCGGCTTGCCTCCTTCCCATAGTGCATCCTGGTGCCATGTGTTCTCCAGGTAAGCGACGCACACGCACCCGGCCATCCATGTGATGTTAAAGAAAACGTGATTCATCAGACCAGGCCACCTTCTTCCATTGCTCCGTGGTCTAGTTCTGATGCTCACATGCCCATTGTAGGCGCTTTCGGCAGTGGACAGGGGTCAGCATGGGCACCCTGACTAGTCTGCGACTATGCAGCCCCATACGCAACAAACTGCGATGCACTATGTTCTGACACCTTTCTATCAGTACAAGCATTGACTTTTCCGCAATATGAGCAACAGTAGCTCGTCTGTGGGATCGGACCACACAGGCCAGCCTTCCCCCACGTGCATCAATGAGCCTTGACCGCCCATGACCCTGTCGCTGGTTCAACGCTTTTCCTTCCTAGGACCACTTTTGATAGGTACTGACCACTGCAGACCGGGAACACCCCACAAGGGCTGCAGTTTTGGAGATAATCCGACCCTGTCGTCTAGCCATCACAATTTGTCCCTTGTCAAAGTCTCTCAGATCCTTACGCTTGCGCATTTTACCTTTTTCACCTTTAATAATTGTATTTTCAAGTGCCAGTGCAGTCTTTGTGCATGAATTTCTAAAAACCCATCACATGTATTTCCATGAGTCTCTTTTAGCCTTGAAAATGCTCAGTCATAATGTGTGGGCATTATGAAATATTTCTTAAATACATTTACATACGTTATTTTTCACTTTGACATTATGGATTTTTTTGTGTTGATTAGAGTAAAAAATGCCTGATTAAATCCAATTTCATGTCATGTTGTAACACAATAAAATATGGAAAAGTCCAAGGGGGTAAATATTTTTCTGAGCCACTGTAAATCAATCAAATTTGAAAGAAAATTATAATTTTTAAATCCCCTTTATTGTATAGACACCCAACACCACAGTAGATCACTTTTCAACCTTCAAACATATTATTTAAAAGCGCTAGCCTGCAAGAAAAACAAACACTGATGAAGTTTGAGGTTCCCCACTTTCTTGCATTAGGCATCTTCAACCCTCAGCCTCGCTGACAGCATATCCTCAAACATGTCCACCACATCCATAGACCCCTGTCCCTGTATGCATTTTATTTGTAATCTTCCAGATGCTAGCTTGGCTGCTCCTGATAATAAGTAGGACTAACACACCCGTAAGCACAAAACAAAACTGTGCTCCAATAATGAGAGCAAGAGAGAACGACAGACAGTTAGCGGGCATAGTGTAAAAAATCTTTGTGGTGATCATTACCAGAGCATGTTCCAGTATAAAAAACTGCCTACAGTCTCTTGTTGGCAAATGACAGGAAAAGCTCCATTAACTATGGTTGAGTACATGGAGAAAAGATACATCCCAAAACCTCTGCAATTAGTATGAGTCCCACTGCTATAGGACTGGCCTCAAAGTCCATTTTGAGCTTCAGGAGAGGTGTCAGTTCAAGTAGAGATTGGCACTTGATTTAAACTTCCCTGAACTGGGGGAAATAATTCACTGCCTGCCCCCTGCACCCCAGCCTCTGCTCTCTTCAAAAAGGGCATTGTTTGTTTTATAGAGCCACAACCAGAATGTTAATGAGAGACTGAAGAGAAAATGGATCGATCAATACGATCACAATGAGGCATGAAAGGTCTGCTACCTTCAAGGCAAGTCGCCTGGAATCATAAATTCCTTGGCTGCCCAGCTCCCTTTCAACACAGAGACTCTGACTCGGACCCTTTGACATTACTCAGTCTTATTGATCCTAACACTTTTCAGTCTGTTAAACCAATACCACAGCTGACAGCTATCCTTTACAGTGCCCTAATGAACTGAAAAAATCTAAACGTTTAATTTTCTCCAAGGAATATTCTTCCCCTCTCTGAGTTGTAGCCTGTCAATACACCTTGGAGAGAGATATCTAAACTTCATTAGGACTTTTCTTTTACTCGATACAAACTCCTTAAAAGGTAGGGGAGTTTTATTGCTTAAAAGTTATTGCACTAATAAACATAATGGGAGAAGTAATCAATCTGCGGTCAGTTTGCAGGTGAAGTGTTGCAGTTAGAAGAACTGCTAAGGCCTGCGAGAGTGTCCATCACAGAGACAGAGGAGGAGAAAGGGGTGATGGAGGTGGCAGGGGACACTTTGTTTCTTCCAGCCTTTATAGCATTCTGACTTAAAAACAGGCCATTGTAACTTTCTGTTCAGCTTGTATCACCTCTGGGTATTTGGGTGGTATTTTGGAGTATTTTAATTAGGACCAGGTTGTCCCCTTAGTGAAGCAAGAGTGTTTCTGAGGAAAATGGAGTAGGTGGTTCAGTCAGAGTGAGTCTGGGTTAGTGTGCTAAATCAGCAGTAAGCCTGCCTGTTCTTCTATTTCTCTCCATAACATTCTCATCATTCATTCATCGCCCTGGGGCTTGTGTGCCTCTAAGTATGACACAATGACATGTCAACGCTGTCTTTGAG
Source organism: Esox masquinongy (assembly GCA_016801175.1). Taxonomy (NCBI): domain Eukaryota; kingdom Metazoa; phylum Chordata; class Actinopteri; order Esociformes; family Esocidae; genus Esox; species Esox masquinongy. The sequence goes on along the minus strand of JACXGI010003077.1, from coordinate 26,644 downwards.
GCTTTCCTTTCAATATGTTGGCTAGATTCAATGGAAAATTCAGCAGCTTAATAGCTGTATGGCTGGAGGTCTACAAAGTGTCAAATGCAGATTGTCCTGACAGCTTCCATTTTACAGTCCGTAGCACCTATTGGACATTCCCAGATTTTCTACACAAACAACAACACATTCTCAACAGAAATGTTTGTTCAGTTATTTGACAGAGTATTTCCAAGGGGAGAGTAAAGTGGCATGTGTTCTAATGGGCAGTGTGTCATATTTTGTTCTTGTGCAAGAAATGTAACACATTATAATGACATTTTATAATACATTATATGTGTGATACAGAAAAAGGTATATACATGTACTTGGGATTTAGTCTTCAAGATTAATATTGTATTTTTTATGCATGCGTGATAAGCACTATAAAAATCAAATACCTGCAATGTAAATACTACAATTGTTTGTTTAGCTCAGTCGTTGCTGTCTTGCAGTGACTCTCTTCTGGGTTCTGGACTAGCATGAACCAAAAGAAAGTCAGAATAGACAGCAGATAAATAACAAGGTTGATCACACCAACTGTGCCATCAAGCAAAATCATAAAGGCCTGTGTTAGAGCAAAGAGAGATCCATGTTTTTGGTGATCTGTGATGACTGGCATCTTTCATGTTCACTGAGATGTGTGACATGTCATCACTGAGCAGAGGCTTGTGGGTAATATATTTTCCACCTTTGTTATTTATTTGACATTTTTATGGAACTTACCAACGTTATTCGTAATGACGGTACATCTGTTCATATACGATTTGGACTGACTGCCTAATAACTAGAGGGAATTAAAATATAGTTGCTCATTTCAAAGCTGTTTAGTACAAACTCATGTAGGATACATGAATAAAATACAGCATTTTATTAATGTATCCTACTACTGTACACGTATCGATTTTTGTTTTGTCAACTCAAAATAGGCAGTATAGCATTTACAAATAGAAGAATGAAAAATAAAACAGAGAGTTGTTAAGATGCAGTAAACGTTTGTTAGACAGCGGAGGATTTACAATCCCTATCCCTCGTGCAAGCTATGGGATGATGGCTACCTTTGAAACTGCCTTATTAAATGGGTGTTAATGCATGGTCATGGAGTTTAGTAAATTGCAGGTCTGAGGATCCAAATAGGGTGTCTAAAGTCCTCCATCTTGCACTGTGTTGCACTTACTAAGATCTTTATTGATCTAATGTAGGAAGCTTAAGGGCATCATCTCAATTAGGAAAAACACACAGACATCTCTGGGTCATTGCCATCTACAGAGATGGCACATGAAGGTTATAATGTTCTTATATTAATATCAGTCAGTCTTAGAGAGAACACAATGCCAGACTGAAAGACTAGGCCTAAAAGGTCATTTTTAATTTCTTGTTGCACTTACCTTATGAGAAATGAATGAGAGGTTCCAAACCAACAAATTATTTCAGGTATATTATTTCCAGATGAATGGTTTATTGATAAACTAGCATACCCAGTTCAGACAAGAAACCCAAGTGGTCATTAGACTGTGGCAGTCCCACGGAATTTAATACCCAGTAGCAGCCCTGCCTGGTATGTGAGTACCGGGCAATCAGACGCAACCACGGGCAACTTTGGTGGTAATTGTTTGCCTCCATTTCTCCTGTAATGAATGTGCCCCTTTCTCAGTTTGTGAAGGAAACATCGGCTGTACGGACCAAACCTCACAGCTACGAACTCGTTATGTACGGATCGAGCGACGGCTCAGTTTTAAGCTGCTAGATGTTCATATTGTACTATTATGAACTGTTCGTCCTGGTGTTGATTTCGGCAAGCTGTTAGAGGCGCTTACGTGTCGCCTCACTTAGAGAGTCCAATCATTTTGACGCCGTCAGCTCATAGTTTGTTAAGGTAATACGCAGTCCAGTTTACCTTTCGGATGTAGGTGTCTTACTGATGTTATCGGGGACGTCGCTAGGCCTATTTTAGGGGAGACTTAGCCCCCCTAAAATTTTACCCCCCCCCTAAATAAATCAATACATCAGTCAATATATTTTCTCCGTGATTTCTTTTTTTCGGCAACCTTTCCATTCCATCTCAACTTCTTACAAATTGTATAGAAATTATATAGAATCGTGTACATTTGGCAGCATGTACTTTTCAATTTGATGCTTTGAACGTAACTCGCTCACCTGAAGCGAGCTGTCTTTTGTAAATAGTAGCTAACGTTTCTAGTGGTCGGAGAAGTAAATCCTCTCAAGTTCAAAATGGAATAGCACTGGAAAGCAACGGTACGTTTTGCTAATCAATATACTATTTGAGCTAGCCCACCACCATTTTTTTATATAAATGTATGGAGGTTAAAACATTTTTTGAGGTCTTAAAAATGTCATGTATGGAAATTGTTTAGACAAGTTTCAGTTCGTGAATTTCGACTTGCAGGACTGTCCGGACGTCATGTAATATCAAATTGATCCATCTTTTTTTTCCTTTACCGGAAGGCAAGAAAGCTAGCTACAACTTTCTAGTAGACAGTTCAGAGAAGACTAAGACCTGTCATTTGTAATACAAATAAAAAGCAATCAATGTAATTCAACAAAATAGTAAGGTGGCCAATAATTGGAGACTGTGGCCAAAAATAGGGGGTCGTATTTTTTTTCAGTAGTTGGTCACTAACCAACTACTGAACATTAATTTCCCGTTAATGACATGCAAGCTAACATTTGTATGCCGCTAATAATCATCATAAACATTGATGACTTGATCAAATGATTACTCGGTACAAGATGTTTTTCAAAATTATTGTTAGGTATGCCGATTAGTTATGTTCAATTCTTAGTTTCTACGGAACACAGTTGCAAAACTGCGTGTTTCACAGATTCATGTTTGTTTGGGTTTGAAGTTAACGTATTGCAACATATTCTGTTCAGAGGAAGGGAGATACGGTTATTTAATGTTTCTTTTTTTAATTATGATACATTTTTTATGACTTAATTACGAGATGAGTGGGCTAATGACTAAATCTGTTTTGAAATTACTCCGAATGATTCAGAGAAATCTCGCTTAGAAACAGAATATGTACTGTATGTAGATGTTCATTTACTATAAGCTATAGTTGACGAAAGTATTTTGGCTACATAGTACAGCCGTTTGTGCCTTTTGTTGGTGTCGTATGGATGAGGACAGAGTGGACTTTAATTTCTTTATTTGGAGAGAATTTAAGTCATATTAGATAAGTTTCTAACAAACTATAAGACAGATCTACTTTTAGCTAACCTTGACCAAAAATCACCTTATTTTGATAGATTTTACACCTGTTGTTACTCTAAAAATACATGATGAAAAGATGTTTAACTACCTGCATTTAGTTTGTTTTAGCTTTTCTACTTGCATTTACGGGAATGTATCCATAACAATATTAATGTTGATGCGTGATTACGCTAGTGATTGGCTGCTTGGCAGATTTGTTTGGCACTCTGCATCGGAACAACAGTTGAAAAGAGAAAAATAGATCAAGGCAGGAACATCATAAAGACATGTTTATAACTGATAATTGAACGCAGACTATAATAATTAATATAGTTAGTTGATTACTGATGTCATGAAAAAAACAAATTAAAACAAGCACGGAGTCGCTGCCTTTGCCTAATTAAAAAAGACTTGTGAACGACTGACTCGTTCAGTCTTATCGTTCAATGGAATAGTTTTATCATTCATTTGAACGACTGGCAGCGGAGATCTACCCATCCACGGAATAAGCTGTTAGTTTTACGATCGCAAAGAAAAATAGATCAAGACAGAAGCATAATAAAGACATGTTTGTAACAGATAATTGGACACATGGTAGGTCTAAAATAATTTGGCTAATGTAGTAGTTCATTTGTGTATTGTAATGATAAACCAATGATTCAAACTTTTTACTGAAAGACTCGACAAGCTCCGAGTCAGTAGAAAGAGTCAAACTTCCCACCACTAGTTCCGAAACACCACTAGTTCTGGTCACTTGACGCCAGAGGTCGAAAGGTCACGTGTTATTGAAAGAAACCTGTGTAGTTGCGTCTCAAACAATTTACTGTCTCAGGTTTCGAAAACCAGGCGCAACCAACGCCAACAACTTTGAATGAGTGGCGTCACTTTGTTGCAAGTTAGCCTAGTTGGTAGTAACCTTACAAATGTTCTATCATCTACGGCAGCAACTATTTCAGTAGGCTACGCATCGCGACCTTTACTGGACACCTTATTGCCAATGTTGGTGGCAACCCCACTAGCGAATTTCAGCGGTGGCTCAGCGTGTAGTGTCTTGGACTTTCATGTGGAGTTACACAAGTGAAAATTTTGGTTAATATTTTCCAGTTGAAACAACTATTTATTGTTTTCAAATTATTAATTTCATTTACTGCATCTTATGGCTCTGCCTTTATCATCTAAGTCATTATAATGGATGCATTGTTAAAAAGGCATATTGGAAAGTAGTGATAGCTGTTCCGGGCTGTTCCGACAACCTTCCGACAGTCACAGCATTGGAACAATGTTCCGAAACATTTCCGGTCACTTGATAGCAGGTGTCGAAACACTGTCACGTGATATGAAACCACTAGTGTCGATTGAGTGTCTGAGACCTGACTGCCTCGGGCTCTGAAAATTCAGGCGGCAATACAAACAACTTTGAATAGATTGTGTCAATTTGTTGCAAGAGAGAAATGTGTGGGATTAATGAGAGATTTGGAGAGTTAGCTGTGTGATAACTGAAATTAGCCTGGTTAGTAGAAACTCGTTTTAAAGTCCTTGTTGCAAAGCGCAGGTTTCCAGTTTTTCGGCGCCTGAGCGCCCGATTCGATCAGTGTCAACACTTTAAAACACTGAGCTCTATTTAGCAATTTAAGTAGAAACGTTTCCTTTTCAGTTACTTCATTAGTGGTGTAGTCGCTGACGATTTAACAAGGTGACCCCGGTTCAAATCTGGACAGTCTTCTGTTTTTTTTTTCATTTAAAAACAGTACTTATTGTTGTTCAAATAATGTCTAATTTATTGCAAAACGAATAGGAATCGGAATGAAATTCTTCCCACCCACACGTCTTTATCATCCAAATCATTATAATGGAGGAATGGTTAAATGAAAAGCAAGCTGGAAAGGCAAGAGAAAAGCAGGATTCAAACCCCACATTTTACTTTCACTTTTCAATTGGCACACGCACCAAACTGTTGAGCCACAAAATATTTTCTAGCAATATGGGAAAATACATCTGTATGAACATTGTACATCTCATTTTTTATTTCTAATAAAAAATTATGTGGCACATGCCACTGTCGAGTAAATGTTTTCGAGAGTTTCGTAAAGCCTCGACACAAATGTTTCGATTGTCTCGGTGTTTCGGAAACCGTCACTAGATTACGCCTGGCTCAGAATAACATTTTTAGAATGTCTGCACAGTGTAACGAGTAAACATGGTTACTTACAGACAAGGTTGTTCGCATACCAAAAGGAGGACTGCGAACCTCAAATTAACCACTCCAATACCAGATTATGCTACACTAGAAACAAGGGAAAATATGGTTGTGCCGCGGTGCACCACAAAAACTAATTAAAGACAATGGCTCAACTGAATTGCCGCTAAGACTCAGAGATTCTGTAAATGTGTCTGCTTTCCTTTTGGCTAAAATACTATAAGAGGGAAATGTCTGCATGCTTTCCAAAACTGCACCGAAGTCCCACCATATGACTACTCTATATAGCCTGCATTCCTCCAACCACTGCAAGGCAAGCAAGATAGCCATCAGCTCTGCCTTAAACACTGCCAGATGGTCTAACAATCGTTTCCAAACCATGACCCCTCTATATGGCACTACAAATGCTGACTCAGTGTAATTAGTCACTGGATCCTTTGAACAGTAGAAAATCACTATACACAGTGCACACCTGACTACAGTATACTTCAACCAAGCCGACCCCAGTTCTGTATTCTGATTCTCTATTTTAAAGACATGTCAGTGGAACAAACATTTTATAAAACAGATTTTGTTCAACAGTAGCAATATTCCAGAAATTCTTTTAGCACTGTCCACTTAAAACAAAATCATGTTTAAAGTACTGATTGCTGCTTATTAGAATTACTCACAAATATTTTAGAAGACTTTACATATGAAACACTTGGTCAATAGGTCGAATGGTTCGCAAGTAAACACATTCAATTAGCATTAGCAAACATGCTAACACTGAACGGTAAGGAATAATGAGCGTTTAGTTTCGCCATATTTTAAAATATAATGAAAGTCTCACATTGTATTGTTGTCAAGATTTGATATGAGTCCTTCTGTTTTTGCTTCTCTCCCATAAAGGCTGGTTTTGTGAAGCACCTGTATTATTATTGCAGTATGCACAATGTCTCCCAGCCCAACAGTGGAACACTATAACTCCTTTAGAACTGCCAAAGGCCTTTTGGTTGAATAGTGTCCTTGCCTGGATCCTCAGTATTTGAGGACGGCCTGTTCTATACAGATTCGCAGTTCTCTCCATTTCTTAATAATGGACATTATTGCGCTCCAGGTTATAAACAATGCCTTGGACATGTTCTGACACCTGATTGGTGATTTTGAAGAACCTTATTCTGGATTTGCTTTAAATGTTCCCTGGCCTTCATGACATAGTTTTTGTTAGGAATTGTACTAAACATTTGTGAGACCTCCCAGAGACAGGTGTATTTAACCTGAAATTATGTGAAACACCATCATTGCACACAGGTGGACTCCATTTAACTAATAAACTGACTTCTAAATACAATTGGTAGCACCACAGCTCATTCAGATGTCTTGGCCAAGGGGATAAATACACATGCAGTCAATAATGTTCTGTTTTATATTTGTAATTAATTCAGAGCAATTTGTAGATTTTCATTTCACTTCAACATACTGACCTTTTCCATTGATCAGTGGCAAAAACTCCTAATGTAATCCATTTTGATGTAATGTAGTAACTAGTGCTGTCAAACCATAAAAATAACTAATCTCTATCTATCACATAGTCTTCTGTAGTTAATCGCGATTAATAGCAATTTTTGAATGTTTTAAAATTTGGCCCAAAATAAAATAATTCATTTTCTTTTTAAAAGCAGTGCATTTTTTTAAAGACAGTGTTTTATTGTAAACTATGGACAGAGCTTGACTTGAAATGAAACAAGTTCCGAAGCTGTCTTTTTCTGGGTTGGTCTACCAGACCAGGGTATCACAGCCCTTACATTTGTCCCCCTACTACAAAAACTGTCAGCATCTCTCTGTAGCCCATTTAAATCTAAATAGAAAGTTGGTGGTCTCGGATCCCAAAATTCTACCATTGTACTCTTGATCAAGGCAACAAGTACCATAACTGTTATAGGCTATAAAACACGTCAGCCCCTCTTATCCGGAGAACTGCTCAGTGTGCCAGCATTTCATTCAACCCTGAATCTAAGCTTTTATTGTCCTTTGATGTTTAGGCTAAAATGTGGTTACTATTGGGTTCGGGGGGGGGGGGGGCCTAAAAACAGTAGCCTTTCTGATGGATGGTTGGCACACAACCAAATACTTGCCTTTATTAAATGATTCCCAAATTCAACCAAATGCATAAGATAAGGTATTTGAATAATAATTGTAAATGCATATGGTAGGCAAGGTGGATTGAGACGTTTATCCACAAAAAATAATCAGAAGAGTTCTGTAATTCATGCATAGCATGGATGTCATTTTTGCTAATTCCGCTAATATAAAGTTTTAGTGGAAATAAATTATAACTTACTATGCAATATGAATGGTGTTAGCATGTGGATTTGCGTGCACATAACGTCTCGGGACCAGTTGGAGAAGAGAGTTCAAATTATAAATATTTTATTGTTGTAAGTTTTGCTGTTAAAATAAATGTATTGAACATTAATTTCTTAGTTTTTTGTATTTGAGATTCACTGTAATAACATCCTTTTTGTAATTGTATAATTATCCAAATAATTTAAAGTTTTACCCACAAAATGAAAATAATTATCATTAGTGCATCATAAACAATATTATGACTATTACTAACTCATATTCAACTATGTCACCACTATAAATAGTGTGATATAACCACAAATAAATAATTCATACTGAATTTAGAAGTGATTTTAAATTACTCTTTAATACAGTAACAAAACCCCTTTCTAAAATTGTTACAAATGTAATCCCATTAAAAGTGTTAAAAGTGTAATGTTATGGATACTATAGATACAGACAAATACCCAACTTACCAATGACGTAGGTGAGCAAAAGGGCAAGGGTTACGGTGATGGCGGTGGCGCTTAAGGCAGTGCATTTCCAGTTGCAGCACTTGTAGGGTTTATTGAAGGTGAACATGGGTCTGGAGAAGGTGCTCCTGGGTAGGGGTCTTGGAGGTGGGGAGTACACGGTGTTAGATGTCAGAGGGTAGTTCTGACTTGCAGCGCTGAACAGAGCAGAGGAGCCTGAGCCATGTTTAAACAGAAAGTGCCTGCAACAGACCAATACAGGAGTTTGACATTGATGAGAATATAGAAAACTTAGTGTACACTTCATCCTTTGGTTGTAACAATTATACAATTTTTTCAGTGCTTAATTAGAAACAGTGTAGATAATATGTGCATGTTAAGACCTTTACCGTAGTGGGGGACTTTTGTTACTTAATTGTGTATTTCTGTCAAAATCATTGGAAAATAATTGTTAAAAAGATAGAAATGCACATTATCAATAAGAATAGTAAGAAGAAGAATTTATATATATATTCTTCTTCTTATATATATATTTCTTATATATATATATATATATTTCTTATATTGATTTATGCTAATGCAGAATGGTGGCTAATTCCTCCTCACTGTGAACTTGACCTTGGAACCACTGCCTTTATCTAACAAGCTGTATAAGACAGTGTGCAGGGAGGGAATAGACAAACCAGCAGAACAGAAAAACACAAAGTAGGGGGGAAAACAACCCTCATTGCTCAGGCCCTTAATTAGCAAAGGTTTTTAATACCATTAGCTGATATCTTTAATGCGTTCAGTTAAAGATGGGAGAGTAAAAAGGTCAGTTTTAGAGAAGATTATATCACAGGGCTTAATTGTTGGGCCTATTTTCATAGACAGCGTAATTAAGTTTAAGAATGGTTCAGGTTAAAGTTCTCTGGGACATGTGTTTGTTTGTTGTTGTCCCAACCACTGTAAACACAGCATCCTCTTTTCTTCCATAATCCTCTTTGTAGTCCGCAGAAACAACCATGAAAAGGGATTCATATTGTTCAGTCAGTTGATACAGGAGCTTGACCAACGGATCAGTTGAAGGAGCTGCAGACCCACTTTCAAAATAAGGGGTTCAAACCTACGTTTACACCTCTACTTTTTGCACCAGAAAATGTCCATAATACATTGTGAAAGAGAACTGAGGGGTATACTACGAAGCGAGGTAACTGGCTTACCGAGGTATCTTCTGGAGTAACTTGGTTACGTCGGGTGTAACTTCCCGATTAACCCGTACTACGAAAGGTGCATACGTTTTACCCGAGGTATGCTGTCATGGCAACTTACGCTGCATCTCTAAACTGATCCGAGCAGGTTATATTTATGGTTAACTCGATGTTACCCAACATAAGCACTGCCCTTCCTCCCACAAAAAGGCAGGCATGTTTGGAAGACCCAAATGACATTGTCGCAAGGATTGTAAGAGGCCTACTCCGCAGGGGGAGGGTGTTTAGAGGCCGTGTAACTAGTTTACCCCGATGATATTCTCTAATAAAAATATAGATCTTCATCTGACGGAATTCCGTATATTTGCCGGATTCTAGGGCCAGACGTCGCCAATGCCACTCGCCGGACTAATGCGCTCATGTTGAACAGTGTGTTCTGCTTTGCAATATTTTGCCAGTAGATATTTCATGTATTCCATCGGTAATGCTGAAAATTTGAGCAAGAATACTATAGGCTATGCCGTGCAGTTTGCAAGGTGGTAGCTCTCACTAAACTGCTTGATGCATTTGTTGTGTTCCCTGGCCATTTAAGCGTTCTTAAGATCAAGTATGCTTTTTATGCGATCGCAAGTAATTAGCAAAAAGTACTTGCTCTATTTTTAATATGCATCGCCTGGGTCTAGGCTATACAGAACACATTTTTTCCCCCCAGGAATCCCGAGGGTGATCGGTGCGATTGACCGTACGCATATCCGCATTAGGCCTAGGGTTAGGCCTATGTGAATAAGAAGTTCATTTCACAGCATTCATGTTCAGGTATTTGATCATTAAATTCATACAGGTAGCCCTACAACCTACGTGTTTTAAGGAGTAGATCTTAAATAATTAACAGTGAGTAATGGGTCAATTTCAGAGATGTAGCCCATATGTAGGCCATAACTGAATTATCTTAATTGTTTTCACATGTTTAGACACACTATTTTACTTGCCCTTACATCTCAATCATACGACAAATAAGAGTCTGTAAGCCAAAATAGAGAACATATGACAAGAACACTGCTCTCACGTATTTACTCTGTCGGTAATACCCTGCCAACAAGCCTCCCAGTCTTTGTTGGCCGCCACAGCGTTAGATTTAACCGTTAACCTTTCTTGAAACTCCTCATATCCTTTCTATTGTATATAAACGTCCATTCTTCCGGGAAAGAAGACGGAGCACGAGCCATTGTACAAAAACTCAGCTTGCGTGGCCGAACGCGCCCCTTTCATGCGAATGCGCACAAACTCCAGTAAGTTAACACCGAGTCAACTAACAAACATAAATTCCATTATGGGGTAACCATAAGGGAAGCTGAAGTGATTTTGTATAAAGAAATGAAAGGCAATAAATGTACTATACACAATACAAAGAGAGAGCTCTGATAGCAATAACAGGAATGTTACTGTAAATGCTCCCCAACACATTTTGGCAAAGCAATATTCAAATAAACATTAAGAACAATATAGATGTCACACAACTCATTTTGAACAACCAAATCATCACACCATTCCCGAGCTGTGAATGACTCTTATAGTAGTTGTAGATGTGCAGGAAACAGATACACTTACTTATCCTACCCCATGAGGAAGATTGCAATTGATGGTGAGCTGACAAGTAGCCTAAGACATAATTCAGTCTGAGGACTCAAACTGCGAACTGTCATCATTGAGTGGAAACGTAACAACATAATTCCTCTCGTACATAACCAAGGTAACGGCTACAGTGAAGTTTCAGTCAAACAATGGGAACCGCGCCGGTGAAATGCCTGAAATGGAGAGTGAACTCTACTGCCTGCCTGGCATCAAACGATCTGTCCTCAGTGTATTCAGGAGGGGAAAAAAAAACTAACCTAAAGCTTTGTTTTTTAATCTGACTTTTAATGGTTTGAAGAAGGTGTTCATGAGGGGAAACTCATAAGTAATTACATCATAAAGATAGTGGTTTTCCCATAAGACATATGAAATGATAATCTGAGGATTACTCTATTGATCACTGATCTTTAGGGCATGCAGATAGTCAAGTGGCCAGTAACTGAAAGATCACTTGTTGAAATCCCTGAGCTGACAAGTTGAAAAATCTGTTGATGTGCCCTTGAGCAATTGCTGAAGATAAGAAAATCTGCTAAATCACTAAAATGTCATCTGTATTTTCCCATTTTTAAGGCTAAACATCACAGGGAGCTTCCTCATAATATGTGCAGACAGTGTCAGCCTAGTGGTTAGCGCAGCTAACCGATAACTGGAAGGGAGCTGTATCCAATCTGTATGTCCCGGGAAGGTCTTTGTCCTGTCCTTGAGCAAGTCAGTCAACCCTAATTGCTCATGTGGGTTTCTCTGCATAACAGTGTCTGCTAAATGAGTGAAATTTAAATGTAGAATATCTATCTGAAGGTGTTTGTTGATGTGGGTGGAACAGAGAACCTAATTGCTAGTCATTTTAACAGTCTGAAAAACACTTGATGCTACTAACCGTGTACAGTGTTGGTTATTGGAAGGCTACTATGTTTAATTGGCCATGTATGCCAGTGAAAATGTGCAAAATAGCAATATTAAATCAACAAAATTTAATGGCAAAATAAGTATGGAATATTCAGTATTACTTGGAGAACAGAGGAGAAAAAAACTACTATTTGTCACCAACCTGCCTTTAAAGAGAATTGTTAAGATTAAATATCAAGTGTGGTGATGTTATTGCTATCATGCCAAATATCCTATTTTATTAGAATTGACAATGATCAGATAAACAATGCCAAGACAAGGTATTGGATAGCAATTTGCTGATCAACATGAATCCTGGCATTGTATTAGGTTTAAATATCGACCCCTGGTTAATCAACATGGTTCATTTAGGTGAGAATAGAAAGTCAGCATACAGCCACTTAAGGCATAGTGACATTCTCCTCTTCTATGCAGAGTGGGTGACCTCTACATTTTGGCCAAAATGAGCAGACTCAGTGAGATCCACCAGAAGGGAGGGAGGATCTACCTACTCCATCAAATTTGAGATGTTCAAGTACCACCACTACCCCTCCTGTAAACCTAATTATATTAATTTGTCATTGTCGTACTGTTCTAGATTACACCAAGCTTTATGTTGAAATTAGACATTATAGATGTTTTGAAACAATAGGTGGGGGAGAAAACATACCTCAGGTAGGCCATTTTAGTGTCTAAGTAACACCTCTTCTCCTTCCTACTGGCTAATGGCTTCCATGAGAATATATTATTTATTTTTGGAGTTTCTGCATCCATTCCTTTATTGCTTCAGTCCTCTCAATGTACCCACGATGGCTGGGAAACTCATTCAAGGGGAATGCAGGTAGCTCTGTGAGGCAGACTTCTCCCTACTGATTTTGATACTCCATTTTGCACACACGCAGCACGGTGTAGTTGTCAATCTGGACTAATTTCTTAACTTTTGAACAGATTTCCTATCATTCTTTCATATAAAGTCAAACAACGTTCATCCTTAATAACAAGCAATACATTAGATTTGTTGAGTGTGATGTGAATTTTCTTTACCAGGTTGCTTGTGATGTACAGTAATTAATTATCCAATTTCTAGGCATGAATGAGGAAGAAGCATATAGAGTTAATCATATTTTAAAGTCCCCTTGCAGTCTTTTAATTTTTTTTAAATCATCACTTTGTTGAATGCTGTCTAATTATGATACTGTGTTTTTATTTTTATAATTGAATTCCCTGAGCCTTCTTTGGCCCCTGGAATGCTCAGTCTGAACGTGTGGGTGTTGGAAAACTAATTTCAAGAGAATTGCATGAACAGACCTGATTGGGTGATAGGATAACCAGATGAACAGTCATTTCTCTATTATAATCAGCCTTTCGACATCATGCTGTCTGCCCAAAGTGCCAAAACATAAAAACAGACAAGAATTCCATGAGCTTTTCTATTTGAAACAGCTTGTACACAAAACAGGACTATATAAACATTTAAAAATATATATTTTGACCAAAGAGTAGTTTTTCAATCCCTGAACTTACCCACAAGAGCTTTCTCCGTTATAATAAATATAAACATTTTAAATGAGCATTTCTGTATTTTCAAACATTGTGATATTGTTGCAACCACCCAATTCATTTTCTCGTTTGATTTGACACAGCTGTTGGCGGCCATCACTTCTTCCTTTGATTCCTTATCATTTAGCAGTGTAGTTAGTAACCTGTCACAGTCTGTTCTGTTTTAACTGCTTTCATCTCCTGTACTCTACCAGACTAAAGCAAGGAAAAAGAAACTAATTATCTCATCTTGCAGCCTGATTTTTATGCAGGAAAAAGATAATTCATTCCAAGTTCATATAGTGCTTAAAGGGATAAAGGTCACATCTTGGTCTCTTGGAATTCACACAAATGAATAAATTATTACTCTGACAATAGTCAGCCCGGCAGAGACAGACCCCATTTGAAATTCTGAGGAAGTGATCACAAGCAGAAAATACTGTTCATAAATAGTGACGGCTTGAAGTGATTTTCCCTTTGGACTTCTGTTTAAAAATTAATAACCCTCTTTAGGATGAATGGATACACTTAAATAAAGTGGTTGCTTAGTTAATTTTCATGTGTGACTATGCAAACTTGTCTTGTCAGTCAGTTGTAGACAACCTTTCTTTTAAATCTACAGTACTGTAGCTACATTATTTTAAGATTCACTTCTGACACAAAATGCTAACTGTCAACTCAAGACGCTTTTACTGTTAAATCAATCAAATTTGGATTTGTACACAAATTCAAATCTCTTAGCCCTGAATCTCATCAAAAGCCATATAATTTAGTTATGCATCACAAGCTACTCATTATTAATTTACAACATTTTTCACCCCTCTCCAGTGTGAATTATTAAAAAATTCGGAGAGGTTTGTGACTGAAGTGTTAGGGATCCTCTATGCAACACTTAAGTCATGCCAACAACACGTCCATTCAATCTACCTGATTCTCAAAGGTAGTGCTATTCTGTGGATACAAGTAACTGGTGGTGTCACAGTGATTAAGAACAAGGAGAGAAAGGGGCCAAGATCTCTGCATGACTCATTCTGACGAAAACTATACCACAAAGCTGTTAAGGTGTCTGCCACAATGCACTGACCCCATTACTAGGCAGGGAGAGTGGAAGTGCCAAGGCCTACCTGGTCTCCAGGGGGATGTTGCTGTTGAGGGCCCAGCTGTTGTGGACCTGGCCTCTGTCTCTGTCAGTTGGCTGAGTGGGATCTCCATCCATCGCTTGGCTCCGTGCCGGAAGCGTGTTCCTCTGCAGAGCCTCAGAAATGTGAGGGGATGGACGGGCACATGTGCAAGCGTGGGGAGGGGGTGGAGGTGGGGGGAGGGGTCTGAAGGTGAATTGGGCTGGTGGACTGCTAGCCAGCTCTGCTGAGAGAAAAGGAGAGAGAATGTGTTAGAAAGAAAGTAACAGGAAAGTGAGAGCGAGAGAGTTGAGGCTTAATGTGCAGCTTGATACGTGTCAGGACGCTGCTAACCAGCTGTTAAGCTAGAGAGAGCCTCAAAAAGGAAAACCCACATTTGAGAAAAAAATGTATCCAATAAAATCAATAGACACAATAGCAAAAACTGATAGATATCAAGTGCAATATGTTTTCTTATAGTGTCAAAGCATAAACCATGGAAACCTGAGAACACAGCCCTGTTTACATTTAGTTGTGTTTCAGAACTGAATAATTAATCTGTCAAGTAATTGTCACTTCACTGATTGCTTTCAAAATAATTGACGCCTTCCAAGTGGTGTAGCATTTTAGTGTTAGGGGTACTATTACACCAGGTTGTGTCATAGCTGGTTATGACCGGGACACTCCAACAGGCGGTGTCTAATTGGCCGGGCACTATTTCAGACTAAGGGTGGTGGGGCCTGGCAAAGCATTCCTTGGCCTATCAAACTCAAAAAACTCCCTCAGGTGGATTGGGTGCCTGCAAGCTAATTAACTTCCTGCTTGAGCGAGCAGTGAGGATGCATGACCCAATCTTTGCTTCTCACCAGCTCGTTCAGAGTAATAAGGCAAGGGAGTAACTATTAATTGGACATCAAGTAATTGGGAGAAAAAAGGCAGTTAAAAGCAGAAAATATTGCAACTATTTACCTGTGCAAACAGTTTTTCTCTTAGACAATGCTATCCAAGAAGTTTTAAAATGAATACTCAAAAGGATGGAGGTATATCGAAAACTCTATGTTCACAAGTGCTATGTTTGAGGAAGTCCCATCCCCTCATGCTAAATAAATCCAAGACAAGCAATTTAACACCCTCGGTTTTGACCCCTGTTATGTCCACCTACGCAATTCAGGGGGCAGAGGAGAGGAATGAATGAACAGTGAACTTGAGCAAGGACTCTCCAAGGCACATAACAGGAAAGGACAGGCGTTCCCTAGCAGGGTCCGCACTCACTCCACCAGAGGTATGGCACCATCCTGGGCACTATTCAAAGTGTTGTGGTTGAGGCAGAGATTTGTTTCCCTGGCCCTGTTATTTCCAAGAGACTAATGAAAGAGTCCTACAGGGTTGAATAGAATTTTATTGATTTTGGTTTGATCTGTGATACATTTTACTCCTACTTATTATACATCAGGTTAAATGGCAAGGCTAACTTCTAAAGAGTTATAGACTAAATGCAGATGGGCATCTGGCCATTCATTCGGTTTAAATGTTACATTTATCCAAAATGTCAATTTTCATATTACTGATATTGATTTGTAAAATTGGCTTGAAAAAGGATAAAACATTACTATTGCAAATGCGTTCAGTAAAGGACACGTGGGAATGTAGTTTTCCAACAAAGGAATCGTAACTATGAAGTCTAAAGGGCATTGTCTCACATCATATACAGTCACTATGCACAAGGAAGAATTTCTAGAAGCCATCTGTCTATCCAACAAAGTAGAAATAAAAACAAACATTTTTCTCATTTGCTAAACATATATTCCTAAATTTTAAAAAGCATTGCATGACAACAGAAGCTTTGGAATGAAACTACACTGTTGGACATGTGTTCTAGTCAGTAGCAACTTACAGCTATTTTTTTTTCAATTGGCGTACAGCAACTTTAGCTAGTTTGCCAACTAGCTGATGAAATTGTACTGCATCCAAGTTAAAGATGCAGTCCAGGATTTTTTTTAACTTCAGACTTTGGGTTGGATGTGTAATATGTTTTTTATATTTGAATAATCTAATCTAAAAGAAGAATCAGTATCATGCCATTTAACCAAGAAAATACAAGTTGTAAAGTGAATGGTATGACATCTGACACGGCAAATACATGACATGTTTTCAGGACCAGTTTTGGAACTACAGCAACAGTTTTACAACTAGCGGTCCAAAGTTTGGTAATGCATCTGTATGGGAAAATACCCTGTCTCTGGTAATGACAGCTGACATTGAGGTCACCTTGTTAAATTTTTTGAATTTTATGACAGTATTGTAGCCTCATGTAACTCCTTTTTTAACAATCCCATGACTGCTTCTGAGTTATCAAACAGATCTGTGGAGACGACCGTCACACTAAAGTAAGGCAATTGGCTCAAAAGGCTAATAATCAGATAATTATAAAATGTAATCAACCTTAGAAAGGAAACATAATACTTTGTGATCCATCATCTGAAGAATACTTGGTAGACCAGACGTGACCAGAGTATTTATTACTGTGCATGTATAATAATAATTAAATCTATGCATCTAACCGTGTGAGGGCTAACAAGGAAAACAGTACGGTTTCCAGAATGTATGCAAAAATCTGGAAAGAATTAAACAAATAGAAACATTTGTCTCCAACTAACTCCCATCCACAGGTTTGCAAGACAATGGGCCGGTCTTGCAGACACAGTCTGCATTTAGCCTAGTCTAGGACCGAAAAAAAAACAAGCTCAATGGAGTTTTCTTTTGAACTTGATTTTTTTTAGTCCTAGACTAGGCTTAATCTGTCTGTAAAACCGGCCCAATGTGTTCAATTTTATGTTTGGCGCAGCCGCATCAACGTTTTTTTTAATGCTTGTTACAGAAAACAAAGCTTTTGAGGTGTAATCACAAGCCTTCCAGTCCCAAGAGAAACAGTAGGTACACTTCTGAAAGGTTCTTCAGAGAAAAGCTTTCATTTTGAGATTGCTCTCTAATCATCCAGTAGCTTACAAAGCCAGCCCTTAACATGGCCTCAATTTACCACAAGTGACTCAAACTCAATTTCTGGGAATTTCCTTCTGAGCACATGCTTTCAAGAAATAAACTCTGTGGGATTGAATGTATCTTAAATGTATACCTGACCTGACGCTGACATGGTTTATCCTTGACAAATGTAAATATACTGGGTCATACTGAATTATTAAGAATAGGCCATTAACTGATGATCTCTTAGATACGTTAGCTGATCTATGAGCTGCATGACTGCAACCACTCAGAGCCTGTCAGCATTGTGTTGTAAAACAACAAAAAGAGGAGCATTAAAATGCATTTCCAGTGCGTTCAGAAAGTATTGAGACCCCTTCACTTTTTCCACATTTTGTTATGTTTTACAGTCTTATTCTAAAATGGATTACATTTTTTCTGAACAATCTACACAATACCCATTATCACCAAGCTAAAACAAGTGTTTAGACGTTTTTGCAAATGTATTAAAAAACTGAAATATCACCTTTACCTAACTATCCAGAGCCCTTTAAGGCACCTGCACACGGGCCGCGGTGGCGGTGAAGGTCTCATAGACTTTCAATTGGAGGAGGGCGATGGGCGGCAAAACGTAAGCAGTTTTGCGAGCAGTGCGGTGACTGGTGCTTTATACTGGTTTGACTGGCTAGCTTCACACGTGCACAACTAGTTAAGTTGTTAATTGAATGTCAATCGTCGTGTGATTTTATTTTTATTATTACTGAATAACAATACAACCTAATAATTATAACAAGAATAATATTGCACACAGATGAGAATTGCAAATAATCTGCTACCTAGACAATTACATTACCTATTTAAAATGAACAAACAGAAAAAAAATACAATTTGCTTGGCTTTCATTTTTTATTTAATTTACAAAAACATTCAACATCTGTAAAGTAGGCTAACTTCTAGACGACATACCAAAACCTAACTTCATCAGAGCATTGTCATTACTATGGTAACCAACGCAAACTCAGCCACCGTAGCTGTCATGTGTACACCCCCACATGGGTATACACACGGTAGTTGGATTTCGCTCACGGTGCAGTTGTCGCTTACCACGGCCCGTCTGCATGGACCTTTACTCAGTACTTTTGTTGAATCATCAATTTGGCAGCGATTACAACCTTGAGTCTTCTTGGGTATGACACTGCAAGCTTGGCGCACCTGGATTTGGAGGCTTTCTCCCATTCTTCTCTGCAGATCCTCTCAAGGTCTGTCAAGGTGGATTGGGAATGTCTCTGCAAAGCCCCTTTCAGGTCTCTCCAGAGATGTTTCATGGGGTTCAAGTCTAGGTTTTGACTGAGCCACTCAAGGACATAAACAGGCTTGTTCTGAAGCCACTCCTGCATTGTCTTGGCTGTGTACTTTGGATCGTTATCCTGTTGGAAAGTGAACTTTCTCCCCAGTCTACTGTCCTGAGGGCTCTCGCAGGTTTTCAATCTTGGTTTCATCAGACCATAGAATCTTGTTTCTCATGGTCTGAAAGTCCTTCAGATGCTTTTTGGCAAACTCCAAGCAGGCTTTCATGTGCCTTTTACAGAGGAATGGCTTCCAACTGGCAACTCAAAAATTGTTGGAGTGCTGCAGAGAAGTTTGTTCTTCTGGAAGGTTCTCCGATCTCCACACAGGAACTCTGGAACTCTGTCAGAGTGACCATCTGGTTTTTGGTCATCCTCCTTGTCCAAGGCCCTTCTCCCTCGATTGCTAAGTTTGGCTGGGCGAAAAGCTTGAATAAGTGTGTTGGTGGTTCCAAACTTCTTCTATTTAAGAATGATGGAGGCCAATGTGTTTTTCTTGGGTACATTCATGTGCTGCATATATTTTTGGTACCTTTTCACAGATCTGTGCCTCAACACAATCTTGTCCTGAGGTTAGGGTTAAGGGTATAGTTACAAAGACAGAAAAACGCCAATTTACACAACGCAATCCCCAACTTCTTTTTACCGCCCTCGGCAGTGAAAGTCGGTTGTACAAAAGCCCACCCACCATCCCCAACTACAACCTAGCAAATAGCCACTCCATAAGTATGAATACGTTCTCAACTGCCCCTAGCGGCCGGGTCCTGACAGTAAGCATAGGTTGATACTGAGCATAATTGCGAGGATTTAAGGACCAAGAGCACAGGAAAATGTTGTTACTGAACGTAATAGCACTGCTAATATAGTTACATTTTTTAAAAGCAAATAAAAAAATACACATTTAAATATTTCTGCGTAGCGCATTTTGTCCACCCCTGCTTCTCAACATAGTGGTATTAAGAGATGCTGCTGCAGTGCCTTAACAAGAGGCTACATTCATTCCCAATCCCATTGCAGCATTTACACAGCAGCATAAACATTAGTTACGTCAGTCAAAGAATACGGCTTAAGAGCTTGTCGTAATTTAGATTGAGGCAATGATTTGTAGTCAGAGAAATAGATTTAAAATGACAAAAATAGCCGCATGAACAAGAATGCTGCATTAAAAGCCTGTCTGGTTAGAGGGAATTACACCCAGGATAATTTTATAGGAAGGCTGGCCAGCAGGACATTGGCTTACAGATCTGAGTGAAGATGTATCTTGTCTGCAGTGTCAGGAATACGGAGGTGTGAGACTGACCCACTGAGACCCTGATTTAAGGAAGAGAGCAGTTTATTGATGACCTTGCTTGCAGAGCATGTGTTTACAAGTGTGACTGCCACCCTGATGCCAACACTGCCAATATAGCAGTGAGATGCACAAGAAAACTCATATTTTGTCATTGCAATACATGCTGAATTGAGATGTTACTGTTCATTTTTAACAATGCAAATCCTACTAATTTAAATTGCATTAAGTGAAATTGTGTGTTAGGACTTAGTGTGTTATACACATTCTGTCTCTGAAAGGGAACCACAGTTAAGAGGGGAAGCACATTAGCTTCAGCTGGAGAGGGGAAAGAGCATGGCTCAGTGTCTCACTAGACATAGGAGAGTACAGAACAAAGGGTCTGGCCCTACAATCCCCTCACCCTGCTGCTTTCAAGTGCTGCACACTGTGCATTATTCATGGACTTCCACACTATTGACATTTATACTTCAAAACTCACTCTCCTTTTGCACATGGAGAGAGATGGGAATGGAGCTGTATAAGAACAAGTAATGCTGGCATTTTCAGCAGACAAATCATTCTGCTCTCTGTGTGTGTGTGTGTGTGTGTGTGTGTAAAAGTGTGAAGTTCAGCACTGCACCTGACATTTCATAGAAATACCTCTAAATGAAAATAAGGCTCTGCACATTCAGGATCGGTGCAAATTTTCTATTTAATAGGCTAAGCTTTCAGTCGTCAGACCTTCATCTGAGCATACAAGCACATAGTAACACAAGCCATATATAGCCAACATGAGCCAAAGCAATCAAATATGATGAGAAACACCTGGAAGAAAGACAAGCACAGGTGGCACATCAATAATCACTCATCTCAGATATCACCTGGATTAAGATTTTTTTCCATTCAATTTAATTCAACCATTATTTTACATTCATGATTTTTCCTTTCTGCATATTTCTAACACAGTCTTTTATTTTGTAATTTGACATGACATATATACAAAAACAGATAGTATATGCTTACATTTCAGTACATTTCCAACCTCGTTTCCAAATACATTTGAACTAACACTTACAGAAAAAGGAGCGGTAAATGGGTACATGTAAGGGAGAATGGGGTCGTCAAAAACCCATTTAAGAGACCGCATCCAACCAGGTTTTAGGGGGGAGCTAAATAAAGCATGAATCCTGATGGATGTAAAGTACTGGGCATGTACAGAAGATCCTAAGAAACTGTCTTTGACACACCGTTTTCAGACCTTTTTTATACTCCAAAAACATCTTGTAAACAATACCTTGTAAAAATTAATCAGTGAGAAAACGGAATTGCACGCAACGGAATAATTAATATAATTGTGCTATTTTCTGTTCTAGGGTTCACTTATTCTTTGCTTAAGGCATCCACAGACATTACCACTATGCAGTAAGACAGTTACCACCATCACCAGAATCCATTTTTATTCAAGGCCTGCCTCTGACCATAAAACCTTTTGAGACCACATTCCCATGCCAGGGAAGCACGCAAAGGTTGGCATAAACTGGCTTAGCATCATTGATGGGGTGAATGGTCGGGTAGGGATGCCATTCCACATCCTGCTTTAGCAACTTCTTGCGGTGGTCAGATGCCTGCAAGTTAATTGTGGCAGGAAGCCAGAGGACCACTCTCCTCCAGGCACGTTGAATCCAACTAATATCCTGGCTGATCAAGCAGTGTGAAAGCAGAACGGTTTGTTGGGATGTGCTTCAGGGACGTAGGTTCCAACCTTCAGTACCCTCCAGAGCCTGCTCAAAGCCATAACCACAAACACCACAGAAATGGGAGAAATGAGGTGGGGCGGGCTATTGGAGGTAGTGACAGGGTGTAAATTGCCTTGATGTACTTTCTCATCTCCGCACATGAAGCAAACACAGACTTCAGGCAATTTCATTAAATTTAGTTTGTCCTGGTTTTGCATGGCTGTATAGATGAGTACTGTACTCCCACTGGAATTTCATTACCATAATACAGCACAGATAATACTGTATATTTCATTCATCAACTTTAATGTCATGCTGATTTGATGTTTATGTGACAGCAGACAGAAGGTAACTTTCCAATCAGGTCAAAGCGCCATCAAGACAAACTTGACAGAAGTCAAATGTAATTAAATTGAATATAATAACATTAGCTTTATTGCAGAAAAAATTGCTTTTTCACTCATATCCTCATCCTTATAAAGTGCATTAGTTGCTTCTGTTATAGCTGTGATAACTACAGTTATTGAAATCACCACAAGTTATTTGTTCTGGATTTATTTTAGCTGCAGAACTCTTAAAAAAAAAAAGTGTTGTTAAGTGTAAATGTGAATGGAAATACATCGACAATTGTGCATGACAAACCATAGGCACCCTGGAACTTAAAGGGCTGTTCAGTAGGCACACATATACAGTATCAGATTGGAACTTTGCAAAACACATGCGAAAGCTCTTAATGCCAAAGGCTTTAACACAATTTATTTCACAGCAGGACTCTCTATTATTAAAATTGTTCTCTGCATATAGAAAGGTATATCAGCCAGCCACAATGAAAATGCCTGGTGTTGAGTAACACCACAGAGGCTAAACACACCAAGCACTCAGGCACTCTAGAAGAGCGGCTCCCTTTCCCCTACCCCTTGGAGGCTACAGCAATAATCTCTGAAAATAAATCCCCATGTACAAAGTACAACTGCAATTACTTCCAAAGGTGGAGAATTTGGACTAGCCTATTCATCTCACACATCAACAATTTTTGCTTTTGGCAACAGTTGTACCATGCAATACCCATTGTACAATAACAATGTTCATCAGTATTGTTTAGGAGGAACATTTTCTTCAGCACAGTCTTTCCCCATGGCTTGGCTTCCTTCAGAATACAAGCGGACCACACCTAAGGGTACAATGTGACTTGAGTGACTTCTCCAGTCTTTTAATGAATACACGTTAACCTTCAGCAGTTGTCCTTCACAGCACATAAACCTAAACTTCCTCTCTAACATCTAATTAACCACTGCATAAAGTATGGGTGAGGACTTAGATGCACTGTATTTATTTAATATGGTGAAGGATCAATTAAGGTACCGTGGACCAAAAATCAGAACCTTACAGTGCACTGACTGGATTGGAGGTTATATGACTCAGAGTGACTAATTTCTTGCTCACTGTAGGTGAGAGACAAGACATTAGAACGGAGAAGGCTCTTTAAACTGAGCAGCGGAATTACAAGAGCAATCTTGATCTGTTTTACACAAAAAATAACTGAAATGTTGTTTCACACACCTGTGTAATCTCTCAATGGACCACACATATCTGCCAAAAGGGTCCTTTTACAACCCTATCAGTCAAGAAAAAAATGACTGTCCACTCAAGGTATACATATATACATTCTCTGTCATAGTAATGCATAGTGTGAAATACAGAAGAGGAAGCAGAGGAATATACGTTCATATTGTCCTTTTTGACTTTGTCTCTTGTAGCCTGGGCTTTAAAATGCATTTGCTCTGGACTGATGCATGAATGGGATCTTTAAGAGCTTTAAAATAATCACATTGTAGAAGGGGCAACACGGGACCCACTTTCTTGAATCAATGTAATGCATTTCAATAAAAGGAGTCAACATGACAACATAACATTACTCCAGAAGTGATGTTCTTTTTGTGATGTTTCAATTATTGTGAACCATGACTTTCAAATGGAAATACTGAAAGCTTGTTAGGGTAACAGCTAATGACAGATAAAATATTTCACAGTATGGCTTAGCCCAATCACATTATTCTTTTTTAAACAAAATCTCTATTTTTAATGAAATGGCATTTGTAGAATGTTATAGAACTGTCTAGACTCACACAGTAGTGTGGGGCTACAGATCTACATTACCAAAGCCCAAATATGTCATTTTAGAAATGGCAAAGTTCTCATTATGCAGTAATGTTACAGGTCTTTTGATGTTCTGCATTTTCAATTGTATAATCCTAAACTGTGTGAAATAACATCAAGACAAAATAAATTATTTATACCATTATGCTTTCTTTATAACACTTGAAAACAAATGTGAATACGTCTCAAAGTTTGACAGAATAGTTTAACCTTATAGGATGAGACTTTAGAAAGAGATGTATTTACGAATCTACCAGTATGAGCTACCATTGTATTGAACTATATTTTCAAATATTTTTTATTTTATCTGCATAGTTTGTAAAACTCTAAATTATCTATGGTATGACCATCTTAAAACAATTCCATGGCATAGTGCAAATTTAAAGTTAGGGCTTAGTCCAGAAGTCAGAAAACATGCGTCTCTAAGTACTATGAAACTCATAAAGCCATTTCTCTTAGCAGTAAGTGTTTATTCATTCGATAAAACACTATATAACTATGAATTAAACACAAAGAAATATCAATACAATAAAAACTAACAAAACAATTCAGGATTTATTTTCTGTGGCCTCGCTTAGAATGCAAAATTGAAACAATTCACTTTGGTGTAATTTTTTCGAGTAGAGCTATGGTAAATTCTTCCAATTTTCAATTGTCCAGAAAAGTTGTTGTTTTTATTTTCTCTGTCCATGTAATCCCAAAAGCTTTAAATATGTTGATATTGGGGCTCTGTGGAGGCCAATCTAAATCTGTGATTGTTCCATCTGCTGACTTCCACTCCCAGGAGGCCTTAAATGTGCTTGCAGAACATTTGGGATCATTATTGTTTTGAAAGATAAATGTTTTCCTGAAGGAAAAGCATGAAGAATCAAAATCTGTTTATATTTCCTGGCATTCATAATTCCATGGATTTTGACCGGATCCTGTAGACCGTTGGCTGATATTTAATCCAGACAATGACAGAGACCACTGTGCTTCACATAAGGCTGCAGACAGGCATCAGTGTAATTCTTGCCTACTACTTTTATGACATATTGACGTCTTTGTAAACCAAATATTTCAAATTTGGACTCATTGTCCTATAAGAATTTCTGCCACTTATACTTAATTATTTCTCACGGTCGAATCATGTACTTTATTACCAAATGACTTTGCCAAAATGTTGAGCAAGCACTTCATTGAATTTCCTTTTGTAGCCCATAGGTTCTGTTCATCAAACAAAGAAAGCTTTTTGGGCATTCCAAATGTGTTTACTGTCTTCAACCTGCCCTGCTTCTTTAAATTCCGTTATGCCATTTCTTCTATCCATCTCACAAGACGTAATTGACCTTTTGGAAAATACTATAAATTCTTGTTATTCCTTAGGTGTATTATGTTTATTGGTATTTAAGTTTACATGTATTTATTCTAATGTTATGTAATGATTTTAGAAGCATATAAATACTTACTGTCCAATAAAAAGTTTTAAACAATTTTCAGCTGGCCTTAAACTCATGGAGGAGTAAATGTGACATATCATGAAATAAATACACAATTGGATTTGTATCGTGTTTGTGCAATGCAAAACCAATAGGGGGTGGGACTTTTAGTTAGGTTGAGCTGTTCTGATTGGACTGCAGTGTTTTCGGCTGAGGACACCATGATTAGACAGTTGCCAGCCAACTAACAATGCAGTTCAGATGTGAGCTGTCAAGTAGTGAAATGTAGTGTTTTCCAATTTATTGCTGCAAAATTTGGTCAAATTACTGCTTTTGAAATTGTATGCATGCATTATTGCAATACATATAGTCACTTTTTGAGTGTGCTTTAAGGAAGGCCGGACGACCGGATGAATGCGTGTCTGTGTAGCACCAGCACGGTTCTTCTATAGTTTTATGGCCAGCACTCGCAAGTGAAGACAGTGGATTTCACATAGACTTACGTCTGGAGAAACAGCATTTGTCACTGCACTTTTGATTTAGTAAACAATGAAAAACAGAAGAAAGGTGTTAAAAAGGGGCTATTGTAAGTCCTGCAGGTTGGAAAAAACACAGCTCAAGGCGCAAATTCAAAATACAAATGGAAATACACATTTGCATTTGCATTGTGTGAGTGTTGCAATGCAAATGCAATAAGGGAGTGTGACTTGTAAAATTTGTAATTGCATTGTGTATGGGCATTACATTGCAAATGCAATAGGGGGGTGGGAGTTTGAATTGAATTGAGCTGTTACGCTCCCACCTCCCTGATGCTTAACTGCTCGCTGGAGGTACGCAACAGCCAGTGTCAAGGCACACGCGAGTGGCGTGCTGTATAGGGAGTGTGTAGCAATGTGAATAAACGGGACAGACACCAAGAGAACAGTTACCTCATGGGAAATGTTGAGTAATTATCATTATACATATATACACCAAGAGAACAGCTACCCGAATGTTTAGTAATTATCATTATACATATATACACCAAGAGAACAGCTACCCGAATGTTTAGTAATTATCATTATACATATATACACCAAGAGAACAGCTACCCGAATGTTTAGTAATTATCATTATACATATATACACCAAGAGAACAGCTACC